>MJUT01059077.1:662288-677924 GCA_002080005.1 Gigantidas platifrons | reverse complement strand
AAAAATTAACCACTTGTGATGTTTCTGCCACCATCGGAAGAAATAAAATTGAAATTTTCAATAAAGTAATGAAAAGATTTATACATTGCCATATTTTTCACAAAAAAAAAGAAGAAAAAATGCCTCCCTCATCACTTTTTACAGCAGTAAAAGGATAAAAAAAAAATGCCGCCCTCCCTCATCAATTTTGACAAAAAAGGGCTTGAGAACCAAGTAATTAACTTTGCGTGGCCTAATAAATATGATATTTAAACAATAAAAGAATATATTCGACAACCTTGATTCATTCTCAAGGTTTCACTGGCGATATTACACAATTAGCATCAAAAGTAAGAAAATTACTAATACAAAGTCGTAAAAAGATCTTGGGCTAAGACAAGTTATTTCTTACACAACTGTAATTAACGGAGACGACACTCAACACAAAATAGTCATAATTGAACAATACCAATAGATATAATTCATATTATTATGACATTTTCATATGGTTTTCAGTATCGTGTTAATTGCATTTCAAATGTATATAAAATCCTCTCATTAATTTTAAATCAATTCCACATGAATCTCCAGAGGAGGAAACTCAAATTTAATTCTTCTACATTATACAGCTAATTTTTTACACTAATTGATGCCATGTGGTACTTGCGAAATGTTCAATTTCAACATGCAGAGATGAAAATTGAAGACTTACTATGTAAAAAAAGGTTAAAATTTGTTTTCTATTGGCACCATGTTAATTTCAGAATAATTTAAAAACAGATACATTTGTTTAATTATATTGCTTGTTACTTAAATTCTGGTTTTGATCAGTGATATTAAGTAAATTTGTTTTGTTGTAAATGTATGTTATTTTGTTTAGTAATAATTTGTCTAGTTGAGCATGAGCCTTAAGATTACATTACATGGAATCTTAGTAATGTTACGTCAACAGGGACCAATTTGAATTGATCCAGAATGCCTTAAGTGAATCAAAAATGAAACATTTACAATAGGAATAGTTTGTATCAAATATTTTAGCTCTTTATTAAATTATCTACATGTTAAGAATTATATGGGGTGTCATTACTGAGAAGAATTGGGAAAATGAAGAAAAAAACCCAAAAACAATGACTAAACTTTGATATTTAGATAAAGTTTTAAATACATCCTCCCCCATCAAAATTTTAATCAGTTGTGTAACATAGTATAGTGAAACCTGATTAGACCAAACCCTAATTAGCTCTTATTGTTTCAAAGATTTAAATGGGCTCAAAATGGACCAACATCCACAATTTTGAATTTTCATTTAAAGGGATATTAAAGCTCATTTTGGTAATTTTTTGTATCTCATGAAAACTTGCAATTGGTTCAATAAATGATATTTAAGTGACATAATTCATTGATATTTCTCTCATATATCTTGCGGTCTTTGCCTTGAATTGAATTTTTGCTTCCTGGACAAAAATTCATTTCGACCCTTTTAAGTGATATTTTAATGATATTAGGGATTATATGGGCGTGCAAAGTATTTTTGGATTGTTTTTACAATTAAATTGAAAAGAAGCAACCTTCGTCACGAGTTGAAAAAAATATATGTTAAAACGAACTTTAAGGTCTTGTATTGATAGGTTTTGTTTTCTTTAGGTTCCCCATGAAATTTACTGCTTATGGTATGTTTTTTTTAGCTCACCTGACCCAAAGGGGTCAGGTGAGCTATTGCCATCACTTGGCGTCCGTCGTCCGTCCGTTAACTTTTTCATATTTTAATCTACTCCTCTGAAACAACTGGGCCAAACGGAACCAAACTTGGCACAAAACATCTACCGTATATAAGGTCCTCTATAAAGTTTCTTCATTTCGTCCCATTCCGCCAACAAATATGGCCGCCAAGGGCAATTATTGTTTCTGATTGGCTAACGTTAAAAAAATCTTCTCCTCTGAAACTGCTGGGCCAAATGGAGCCAAACTTGGCAGGAAGCATCTATGTAAGATCCTCTACAAAACTTCTTCATTTGGTTCCATTCGGCCAACAAACATGGCCACTGTTACTAAAAATAGAACATTGGTAAAATTGCAGGTTTTTGGGTAATAACTCAAAAACCATTAATAATATCAAAAATCTGACGTGGGGTAAAAATGATCAGCACAGCAAGATCTACCTACCCTGCAATTTTGAAGTAAATCTGATTACCCATCTTGGAGTTATTGCCCTTTTTTCATCAAATTTTTAAAATTTTAATATTTTTCGTCCTTTATTTCAAAAATTATAAGAGATAGATATTAAGTTTAAATTGCAAAAATGTGCAGCATGTCAAGATCTACCTACACTGCAATTTTAAAGTAAATACCATTACCCATTTCGGAGTTATTGCCCTTTTTTCATCAATTTTTTTTTTAATTTTAATACTTTTCATCTTATACATTTTGTATTTCAAAAACTGTAAGAGATAGATGTTAAGTTTAAATTGCAAAAATGTGCAGCATGTCATGATCTACATACCCTGCAATTTTGAAGTAAATCCCATTACCCATTTTGGAGTTATTTCCCTTTTTTCATCAAATTTTCAAAATTTTAATACTTTTCATCCTTTATTTCAAAAACTATAAGAGATAGATGTTAAGTTTAAACTGCAAAAATGTTCATGTCAAGATCTACAAAAAAGTTCCACAGTTGAAAATGTCCAACAACAGTGTGAAGAGTTATTCCTCTTGTTTATTTCAAAAACTATAAGAGATAGATGTTAAGTTTAAGCAGCAAACATGTTCAGCATGTCAAGATCTACATAGCCGGCAATTTTAAAGTAAATCTGATTACCCATCTTGAAGTTATTGCCCTTTTTTCATCAAAGTTTAAAAATGTTAATACTTTTCATCCTTTATTTCAAAAACTATAAGAGATAGATGTTAAGTGTAAACTGAAAACATGTTCAGCTTGTCAAGATCTACATGCCCTGCAATTTTGAAGTAAATCTTATTACCCGTCTAGAAGTTATTGCCCTTTTTTCATCATTTTTTAGCTCACCTGGCCCAAAGACATTATCTTTTATGCATAAATATAGAAAACAGTTAAGGTAATGATTATCTCCCTTTGAAATTTGCTTCAGTATCATTCTATTTTCAGGTGAGCGATACAGGCTCAGTGGGCTGAGCCTCTAGTTAAACAAAATTAACTTATCTCTTGTGGTTTCCAAGATAAAAGTGATCAAAGGGGTGGAAAATGTATTAAGGCTAGTTAGAAGAAGTAACATTTATTCTTTTCACACTTAACAGTAAGTCCTCAAAATCACATGTCTGACTTACACAATAACTGAAACCACATTTTACATTTGCCCTTTTCAAGATTTGACATCATTGGAGTTATCTCCCTTAATAATCTGCCTCTTTTTTTTTTCCAGTATTGTCACATACAATTCAATGGTGTAAAGACAATTTTTTATATGAATTTGACTAAGTAATGACTATGTTTATATAATTTGTTTTTTGATATCACAAAACTATTTTCAGAAAAACTCAAGTTTAGTCCTCGACCAAAGGATTCCTATGTAGAACTGCACAAGAATGCATCAGTACCCTGCAAAGCAGAAGGTGATGGTCAGGTGAAGATTAGGTGGTTCAAAGATCGAAGTATAAATATTGCAGAACATATCACAAATATTGACGGAACTTTGACCTTCCTTGATGTCCAAAGGTCAGATGCAGGACGGTATACTTGTATGGCATATACAGATAAACAAGGCAGTATAAACTCAACCATTAACATTGATGTTGTAGGTAAGTTGTCTGCACCAGGTTTTAAAGAGAAAGAGGGGGAGAGGCCATCAGGGCTGGTTCCTTGTCATGAGTAAAAAAAAAATAAAACAGTCAAACGTTTTATGTGTCTAAGCCGAGGGAACTGATATTTTTCATTTATAAAAAAAAAACTCAAGTACAGTCAAACCTGTCTTATGTGACCATCCAAGGAAACAGTGAAATATGGTCACATTAGACAAATGGTTGTTTAATACAGGTTTAATTGATATGAAATGCACAGTGAAGGGAAATAAAAATTAGGGTCACATAATACACGTTATTGCTTAATAGTGGTGGTCTCTAAAGTGGGTTTGACTGTATTTGAGATATCCAGGATGAATTAAGCTGAAAGCTATTACATGTACCAACAGAGCACCATATGCTTACTTCGTTACAAGAGAACTACTTAAACAAATTCATGATAACAAGTTCGATAAAGCATTAATTTTGTTTTTTGTTACATTGTAACAGCTGATTCCAGACAAAAATGAGACTGAGCAATGATTCAGAAAAATGCTGTTTCAAAGATAAAGCACTGCTTCTGGTGAATTAATTTTTGAAAACTATTGAATCCACTACTTGTTACAAAGTGAGGGGGAGGAGTCAGTTATATATTCTACTGAATCCTTTGTGAATCAACAAATTTATTAACTGTTACAAAAGTTCAAGATATCTGTTTCAACTGATTTTTGAAAACTATTTAATCCAATACTTGCTACAAAGTGAGGGGGTGGGGGAGGAGTCAGTTATATATTCTACTTAATTACACCTTATATCAGAATGCTGTCTTCTGATTGGTTGATGACAGGGGTATTCTTGTACCAATTCTTAGTTTTTTCAGCTTTTCTGCCATTGCTGGGGTATTTGCCTAATAATTACCCTTCACCGAGATGCTTGTAACAAAATTTGTAAAACGTTATCAGTTGTGCGTTTTATTGCAAAATCGTATTTGCCGTTTTTACCCTCACCGAGATGCTTGTAACAAATTTTGTAAAACGTTATCAGTTGTACGTTTTATGTAACATCATTCGATAGAATTAAACAGATACATCATGTTAGGTCCTGAAAACGACAAACAAAAGGTATTATTTATTTAGCCAGTGTTCTAAATAATTTTCGGTGTAATCAAACAGATATATCATGATTGGGAGGGGTATTTGCGAAAAATACCAGTCTTGAGACTAAATTTCCCTTGCCATTTGGCTCGGGAAATTTTTCGTCTCTCGACTGGTATTTTTCGCCAATACCCCTCCCAAACATGATATATCTGTATAGAATCCTTTGTGAATCAACAAAGTTATTAACTAATAGAAAAGTTAGAAACGTTGTAGACTTCTGTTTCAATTGATGAATTCATATTTAAAAAACAAAATGAAAATTTCGGTCACTGATATCCACTAAGAATCTACAAGTAAATAAATAGGTCAAAGAAAGATTTATTAATAGTAAGTTTATTTCTATTAAATGTACTGACATTTGTAGCTTCAAACACTCATATTAACTTTTGGAATAATTTATTCTGAAATGATATAATTGATACATGCTTTCTTGTGATATTTGAAATTAAGTAGACCATGATTGCGAGTACAGCTAAGTGTTTGACGAGAATAAAAAATATGGATTTTTTCCAAAACTACAGCTTCAATTTAATATCATCTCAAGTGTGTTGTCTTGACATCTCAAAATAACAGTAGAGTACATAATATCTATATATGAAATTGCAATCAAAATTGACATAGTGAGTAAAGATGGCTCATGAAGTACCGTCTTATGGTATGCATTCTATAGATAGGAACTAGAATTTTCCCAGATTTTTTAGGGAGGAAAAGGGGGGTGCGTTTTATGCACCAGTGTGTTTAATGGACACAAAATCACGGTATCTATATTTTTTGGGGGCAATTTTTATTGATGAAGGTTTAGTTAATGAAATTGGCAAAATTTGAAACAAGATTTTTTTTTTATGAAATTGACAAATTTTGTTAATTGACAATGGATCCTCTCACTCTATAATTAGTAATAAAGGATACGGATGTAAATGACAATTCAACATTACACTTGGACTGTCTCTATGAGAAAAAAAAAACATGTTCTATTTTCCCAAACTAATGTTATGTTATAAGTATCGTCTGCTCTACATCAGAGATATGAAATGGAAAGAAATGAAACATAAGATGTGTGTTTATTTCAAACAATAGATGTAACAAAATTAATTTAGGCATTTCTATCTTTTTAAATAACCAATAGTATACCGATAGTCCACAGACGGTTGAATTATTACAATTTTCATTTTAATGGGTGTCACCATTTTGTGGAACTCTTTGGTATTAAAGAGCACACAAATTACATTATATTACGTCACACCATCTATTCCACTTTTCCTTGTGCCTCTACCAAATAAAGTTTGCTAACGACACAGATACTTAAATAGCTGAATAGAAGCAAAATTCTCGAACCGAAACATTTTTCACACATATAGTTTTCAAAAGAAAAACAAAGCAATATCTTATATGGGTTGTTAGCAATCTGAAAAATTGTTGGAATCATACAGAAAAGTGAGATAGTCACACAGTTTTTTCGATGACTAAACTGTAACTTTCCTCTACTTGAATATTCTGAATCAAAATTATATGGAATTAAGCCCATATTGTCTGATTCCCTATCCTTAAAACTCAGTTAATGTACATTTTCTTGACTGTTTGATAATGTGTATTTTGTTTAATAACTGATGCTTGAATGAACCTGAAAAGAACCAATGATGTCACTACCTTTGTTAGTATGGCAGTGGCCTTGCAGGCATGAAATTTATAAAAGTTTATATTAACAGACCTAATTAATGGCTTTCTGTGATTCTTTTAACCATAAAATGTGTTTAATTACTTTTTTAATTAGTACCGTAATTGAGCTTTTTTTTTTAAGAACATTATATTGTGATTTGGTTTCCTTCTCTGCTTAGCAAGTATTGGCTCAAGTATTGACATTATGCAAAACACCATTGTACTAGTCCTTCTTTAATAGGGCCGTCACGGTCGTGATCATATGGTAGTTGGATTTATGACTACCTATGCAATCAGTGCCTATCACCACTAATGTTTTGAGTTCGAATCCAGCTTAGGCAAGGTTCGACTCCCGCTCAAAGCGAGGTGTACAACATTATGTAATAAATTTGTCAGTGACTTGCGGCAGGTCTGTGGTTTTCTCTGAGTACTCTGGTTTCCTCCACCAATAAAACTGACCTCCACGATTTAACTGAAGTATTGTTGAAAGTGGCATTAAACACCATAAACCTAAACCAAACTGCTCAGTCGAGGTGTACTCGATACAACGTTATGTGATAAAGTTTGTCAGTGACTTGGGGCAGGTTGATGGTTTTTCTCCGGGTACTACGGTTTCCTCCACCAATATAACTGACCGCCATGATATGACTGAAATATTGTTGAAAGTGTCGTTAAACACTATAACCCTAATAAGCCCCTTCTTTCATAAGGGTATCCCTTCTACAATGAAAAAGTGGCCTAATAAGAAGGGGGGGGGGGCAATCTCAGTGAATATGAAATCTGGCTTGATATGAGGGGTGGTCTTTCGTGGGAGTGGCCTTAGAATAGGGACACTACTATATTCACATTCACCTTACATTTGTTTCTATTACAGTACGACCAAAATTTCGAGTTGTTCCTATAAATACCACAGTAGTAGAAGGACAATCTGCTATGATTCATTGTGTAGCTATAGGTGAACCAAAACCTAGAATTTATTGGGATAAAAATTACTACCAGAACAGTTTTGATCCAATTAGAATACAGGTATGGTATATTATTAAAAATATCAGGAATTATAACGAAATAGCAATACTTAAAGAATACCAAAGAGGCAGATTTCAATTGCTACTATGACCCCATATTTATCGGCAAATTGGACATTTTGCCTTTGATGTGTGCTGCTGATAAAGTCTGGATCACTGAACTGATCTTGATCCACAAAAATATAAAGGTCAGTTTATAACTCACATGCGCAAGAACTAACTGATATTGAAAACCCATTTTGACGTCACTGATTAAAACAATAACGTTAGTTTTGAAGATCTTGACATACATAACCACTAGTATCACTGCTCGTCCTGTCGGACTTGCGGCGATACTACTTTAGCGATATCATCATTATAATCTTTCTAATTTCATTGATTTTTAAACATACTATTCTAAATCCAAATCCAATAAATTCTATTAAGTAATAAATATTCTTTATGAAAACAGTAGCAGTTGCCCTACATTTAAATAATTCTATACAACTTCATTGACAAAAATTACAAGAATTTTACGGAAAGGACCCATGATTAGCTTTTTAAAGTTGTATTTACCCTTTGATGACTCAAAAATTCTTACTTTAAGAAAGTTTTTTTCCCCTTCTGAAGATATTGCATAAAAATAGCATTGCTACTAAAACACCAGTAGGTCTACTTTCAATATGTATTCTGTAATTCGATTATGTATAAAATTACCATACTATCACATGAATGTAATAAGATAAAGATTCTTCCATTATTAAGATGCAGTTTTACTGTCAAAATAATTGATGTATGTAAAATAACTAAGGCAATGTGTCAGAAAAATAATCTTCTTTTGTTTTACATAAATTTAAAGTGCTACATAAATTTAAAGTGCTACTTCATGGAAGTAATATATTTTACACTTTACATTTTTAAGATTTTTAGTTGCAACATAATGTACATTTTATGGATTTTGATTAATGATAATCTACATTTTTAATTTTTTTTTACAGATTTTTAGTAATATAACCTTTACATTTTACATTTATAGATATTTAATAACTACATATTACAGTTATTTAATAACTATAAACTCTACATTTTACAGATATTTGATAATGGAATTTTACATTTTACAGATTTTTATAATGGAACTTTACATTTTACAGATTTTCAGTAATAAAACTGCATTTTACAGATTTTCAGTAATTAAATTTTACATTTTACAGATATTTGATAATGGAACTTTTACATTTTACAGATTTTTAATAATGGAACTCTACATTTTACAGATATTTGATTGTAGAACATTACATTTTACAGATTTTTTATAATGAATTTCTACATTTTACAGATATTTTATAATGGGACTTTACATTTTACAGATTTTTAAAAATGGAACACTACATTTTACAAAAGTTTATATGGAAGATAAAGGAAGATATGGTTGTACAGCTAACAATTCAGCTGGACATGTACGAATGGAAGCAAATCTAAATGTAGCAAGTAAGTTGTTGCTATAGTTACTTCCCCTTTTACAAGTTATCTCCCTTTAAGTTATAGTATGTGTAGAATATAGTACTAGAACTAGTTTTGTTCAAATAGCCTGTAACAGAATGGGAGAACATAATGACAAAGATGTTGTGAGTATTGAAGCTCTGATATTCTCTGGTGCAAAAATGAAGAGAGAAAAGATGGTGCATCTCATAATCTACATGATCAATAGCTCATATGTACATTTTTAGAATTACTATAGATTGCACTTAGCTGTCTAAAACGAAGAATGTGGGGAAAGACATACATTTTTGCATAGAAAATTGCATTTAATTGATAATTGTTTATTTTAAATCTTTACACAATGGAATTTATAATTATTTTGTGGAATATATTAAGCAACATTTGTGCCCCTTGACAAAATCTTTCCCAACAAGTGATTTTTTAATCCATTAAGATATACTAGATTCAAAATTCAATGTTCATAGTAACCATACTCATTCACTGTTTACCCATCTTTTATCTTCTGTGCTAATCTTAATACCAGTCACAATTTTCTTACAAATGTTATCCATTCTATGTAGTCTAATTACCATAGGATTAAAAAAAATGGATAAGGGATAAATTACTTTTAAAGAATTTTATCTTGATACTAGTTTGCTATAGTCATATTATAAAAGAAACGTTTTGAGATTCTTAATGTTGTCTTAAGTCTGTCTTATCAATGAAAATAACTACAATCCTTTCTTAACATCTTAACATTATTCCACAACTCAAGGTTTCATGTAATAAAGGTAAAGAAAGAGATTTTTTTTTATATTGTAATAGTGTGAATTATATAGAATCAGGAATAAATAACGGTTTATCATCAGCTAGTGACAGGATTAAATTTTTCTCTCTGTGGGATAAAAAATAAAAATGACAAAATAATAAATTATAATGTATCCGGAATTTCACCTCAAATTTATGTCATCCTTCGTAACATTGAGTTTCTTAAGTAAAGGATTATAGAAAAGATATAACTGTTGTGGTACATTTTATAGTGACAGTTTCTGATATTGTAAATGTAACATTTGCACAGCAACTATCTGTGTTTTGTTGACACTGGTTGCATATAGCAAGCATTTATTATAGTTCTAAATCTGTAACAGGTTGAATACCTTCCAACCGGAGATTAATTTATGTTTTATAAATCAAATTAATGTATTTTCTGACTGAAATATATAAAATTTTCAAATCTGCCCTTTTATTGTCATTGCTCGACTAGGATTTAATCAGCTAAAGAAATCATTAATGTATTAGATATGCCATTGTTACACCATTGTTTATGGCAAATCCATGCAATTTTGTAGCTTCATATGACTTTTGGTACGGAAATAAACATGGAGGTTGCGGTACTATATCTGGATATTATTGGACATGCGTGGTAGCGATGTTATATCATATAGTGTTATGGACCAGTCGTTATTACCACGAAGCTACGTGACGTGACATTCCATATCATTCCAACGATAAGTTAATGCACATTGGATGCATGGCAAAAAACCTCAGACTTTTAATTTATCGGTCGCTATTTTTTAAATAAAGATTTTATATTTGATAAAATGAGTGTCTTAGTCTTTTCTGCTTTTACTAATGCAATCCCATCATATATGTATTGTGAAGCAATCGAGCATTTACTCGTTTTACTTTTCACCGAAAATATTTCTACATTTTTTGACGATTTTTATTACCAAACTTGATTTAGTACCATATCTTGAAGGAAAAAATGTTTGAAATATTTAAAAGTACATTTTTGTTGTATTTTTCGATATTGTGATTAAAGTGTTTATTTTAAAGAAGGTGTAAAATTATATTTCGATAAATTTTTTTTTTTTTTTAGAGATTCTGCTATTGAGATTTCTTAAGTGGTCTGACTTTCTGCTTGTAATAAGAATGCTTTGTGCATATTTGATGGTTTTGCATGTAAACAATATGGGTTGTTATATGATGTGAGCATGGCTGCTGTTATAGCAAGCATCATATGGCTTAAGTTATTATGTGATCTTACTGTACTAAGTGAAAGAAGGAAATAGAAAGAAAGAAAAGTATCTTACGAATGAGCTATGTTTGGTTTTCCCTAACAGAACAACACAGCATTTTGGAGAGGAATTGAAGGATACCGGTGATAAGAGATAAGCTTACAATCTTCAATACAGAGGAAGCTTGGTTACGGAAAATGCATTATCTTTTCACAAATAAGGAGATTCGAAGGCTAAATGACTGGTAGTCTAGGCAAGGTCCTAGAGTTGAGGTCAAAATTACCTCTAACATGGGAACCGATAAATCAGTTTTCACCTACCTCTTTGCAGATCATTATCAGTGTCATATTATACTTTTGATAGCACAGGAAGGAAGAAATATAGAGCATTTTTTCCTTGCAATTTGCACTAAATATCACATGCATTGAATGAATGAATGAATTAAACTGAATGCTATTTTAGCAGTGTGAAGCAATACTTGTATGTGTGATAAATTTGTAAATGGGTCTCCAGAGAATGAACATTTTCTGAACCCATACACAAACATTCTGCATATTTCTCTGCCATTTTAACTACAACCACAAATTAGATTATCTATTTTTATCTTACAATTGTCTGATTTTGAGTATTAATTAAGGGGGTCAAATTATTAAGTCATTTCTTATGCTAATAAAGCATTTCTGATACCTGATTCATGTAGAGCAACAGAAAGAAATGGTAACAGTATAAGAGCAGATGTCACAGATGACACCATTGAAAACGGTTAGAACAACGCTTGTTTCAGCTATTTTCAGACTATTTGGCAGTTGTTTTGGACTTTTTGGTATTGCAGGATATACACAATATACATGTATGTACATTGTCGTTTAATATATAATTAATTTGCACTCGTTTTTGAAACAGACTAGAAAATATCGCCAAAAGCTCTCTTTTCTACCTGTTTCTAAAGCTTGTACAAATAAATTTTATATTTTCCGACCATGTATGTATATTGTCTATATATTTTTATTCAATGGATGAAATGTAATGAAACATTGGTAATTCCGTACTTATATAGTTTTGGCAACAACTTATATTGACTCAAAATTAGTATTAATATTTGACTTTTGTCCAAAAAAAATCCCTTTTACAGAAAATAGGTCATGTTGGTCTACTTTTCTATAAATAGCATTGTCACATTGGTTGAAGATTTTTTTTTCTAATAAGAATCATAAATCATTGATAATTATTATTTTAATACGATTAAAGCATTACCATTGATATGCAGATTTCTTTCAATATGAGGAGGAGAACAAACACATGATTACTTCAACATGACTCTCTACCTAAACATACAGACTTATGCTATGCAGGAAAATACAATCAAACCATTATTATGTACAGAACTCCTTCAACAAACCAATTATTTGTACATTATACAAATCATTAACTTACACAATGAGAAGAGGGTGATTGGTAAAATAATTTGCATTGAGGTGTGAGGCAGGTAAATAGTCTAATTAATGTGTTATTGATCACTAAATGAAGAAGATTTATGTTGAGAACAAAACAAGGGAAAATTTCATTGTCTTAAATACATGTACTGGTAAAAGTTTGACAATGCAATCTCTCTACATTCTGTAGACAACAGGGATAGTAACATTTTCTGACACTAGTTGTTTGACAATGTAATATCTCTACATTCTGTAGACATGGCTATTGTTATTGTCTAAAGTAGTAGTAGTACTGGCAAAAAATGTCATTGTCTAAAGTACTGGCAACAGTTTGACAGGGATTATGTCATTGGCTTAAGTAATGGCAAAAAGTTTGACATGGATAGTGTAGCCTCTCTACATCCTGTAGGCAGATATAGTGTCATTGCATAAGTAAAGTACATGTACTGGCACCATTTTTACAATGCAATATCTCTACTTTCTGTAGACAGTGATAGTGTCATTGTCTTAAATACTGGCAAAAGTTTGACAATGTAATCTGTCTACATCCTGTAGTCAGGGATAGTGTCATTGTCTTAAGTACTGACAACAGGTTGACATTGTCATCTGTCTACATCCTGTAGTCAGGGATAGTGTCATTGTCTTAAGTACTGACAAAAGTTTGACAATGTAATCTGTCTACATCCTGTAGTCAAGGATAGTGTCATTGTCTTAAGTACTGACAAAAGTTTGACAATGTAATCTGTCTACATCCTGTAGACAGAAATGGTGTCATTGTCTATGTATTGTACTGACAATAGTTTGACATTGTCATCTCTCTACTTCATGTAGACAGGGATTGTGACATTGTTCATGTAAAATACGGACAATAGTTTGACAGTTTTATCTCTACCTCCTGTAGACAGGGATAGTGTCATTGTCAATAATAATTGCTGAAATGGGTAATTGCTTTTGATTTCATGGTATCAGGGTTGTTAGATAATTCAGAGTACATTTGTACTCATTTTATGGAGGAAAGAAAAATATTTGCTGCATTGTAATAGTCGAGAATATTTATTTCATCCAATTCTTTGAGATTAATAGCTAGTTTTATACCTAACCTCTCCGATATTCATCTGACAATGAGATTGTCAAATTGATTAAAAAAGTTATGTTTCCCCCCCCGAACAATAATCACCTTGAACATGCTAAAACCCTAATGCAATGCATTATAATGTTTTTTAAAGTAGAGAAAACAAAAACTGAAAACATATGGTAGTAAAGTGTTGATCTGAACGAGTTGTTTAAGTTTATCGTAGTTTAATTAGATCAATGTTATATATCTTATTATGTCTTCATTTCTAATCTTGGTATAAAATTGTTATAAATTTTCCGTTGTTTTGCATCTGTGAGAAATTTATTGTACTTTTTGCATCTCCATTAAAACGTTGATGTCATTGCAGGTGCTTCAGAAGCTGAAAAAGATGGAGTTGGTGAAGAGGAAGGGATTGATATGGTTAAGACCATCATCATTGCTGTGTGTAGTGCTGGGGCTTATTTTGCACTGGTTATTGCATTGACAGCTTATTTCAGCTACAGACTGTTTATGAAGAGGAAAAGATTTGCTAAAGCTCTTGGTAGGATTTGTTTTATTAAATACATTTTATTTGTATGTTTAGTTCTTCTGATGCTTAAGGGGGTGTGATGGAGGGAGTCTATTGGTGAACACATTTACCTTACCTTTCCTCTTTTATGTCTCTGGTAAGCATATGTGAATATTTATTTAATATTTGAATAGCTTTGAGATGGATACTGTGCTGTGAAATTATTGAAATTGAAATATCGTGTCAAACAATTACAACAATTTCTCTATATTTCTACAAGTTGAAATAACAAAACATACTTGTCAACTGATTATCTTAACGCCACTCAGGTAATTATCAAGAATTGATATAATTAATAAGGGTAATAACAAAATTACCGAACTCCAAACAATCTTCCAAAGGGAAAGGCAAAACTCATAAGTATATAAACAGACAAAATCAGTCAACGACCGGAAAACTGGTTACCTTTATTTTCATAATTTATATATTTCTAAGTGAATAGACGTTTTCAGAAATCGGTGATTACCTAGGTATCGTTCGTGGACACTAGGTGGCGTTACTATCGTCCGCCATTATGAAAGTACAACAATCGGTTGTTTACACTAGTTACGATTAATCAGTATTCATAATTGGATTAGATAAACACGCTTCAGTTGTTATTTTATGGCTCCTCATGAAACTTTTTTTCAGATAAGGAAATTCAGATATTCAGATGTTTTAATTTGATAAAACTTAAATTCCTTTTCATCTTCACTACAGAAATTGATCGACAAAAAGTTATAATTTGTTTAAGATGTCACATTCAAAGTTAAAGGGGCATTAGCTACGATTTTGACAAAAAAAAATATATGTTTTGGAAATTGGTAAATAGCTTTAAAATGATGAAATAGGGGTAAATATTTCACATTAAACAGCTAATCGAACCACTTTCCACCTTTTGAGAACGAAAATTACCATCGATTACTTATTTGTATTTTGTCGCTTATTAACTGCCAACTTGCATGGTTCGTTGTTCATACATGTAATTAACAGACTAAAATTCATAAAATATAAGAAATAAGTGCATTGTTGTACTGATTTAATGACGATTCGACAAACTCCGTAAACAATGTTGATAGTTAATAAGATGACGTCCATTTCTTGATCGATCTCAAAACACGAGCAGTTACAGGCCTTTTTCCCGATGCGCATACATTTCATAACATTTATAAGTTACAGAAACACGTTTTATTAAGGCATAAATCATATCTGATAGTTTTTATGGGTAACAAAAATTTACGATTTGGCAGAGAATGCCCCTTTAAGTTCTTTCTGATCAGTTAGGCACACTTTTTATCATTATTACTTCACTTTAAGACTTATAAACATATAACAAAATGCAACTATTTTGCGTTTTCGATTTTCAAGCCATCTTCCAATTTATTTGTACTTAAAAAATAAATTTATATTTTTTTTCTTATAAATGTGTATAAATATCTTCCATAAATTTCAATTTCTTATCTAATTTTTATTCTTATTATGTAACAATATGGTCAGGTTGTTATTTTCATTGAATGGCATCTCAAAATAGATTG
>MJUT01059077.1:642558-656613 GCA_002080005.1 Gigantidas platifrons | reverse complement strand
TTCGATAATGATGATTTTTCGACAAATCTAACCAGAGTTACTCCCCTTTTTTTACTTCGAAATGGTCCTTGGATGGTCCCCTTTCAGAATTATGAGTGATACAGGCTCCCCTGACCCTCTAGTTTACAGTAGTTTCAAAATTTAATCTTACGATGTAACCTTGGCGTCGGGGGACCAGTGGACAACGGCCTTTTATATTTCTTAGAAAACCCTGCATGGACATTTGCCAAATTCTATATGTATTTATCATTGGGTGATTTTATAGAAATAATGTTTTTCATACCCATTAAAATTTTAGATGGTAATTATCTTTGGACATAGTTATACAGTTGTATGTTACTTTACTTTTAAAGTGGTATTTTGTTTTTTTCAATTATTCAGAAGAGCCCTTGGTTATGAATAAAACATTATACATGTGTTACATCCCTGATTCTACTGACACTCAACTACCAGCCATTGGTTTACAATGTTTAACACTATACATATGTATACAAATAATTCAGTGATTAAATAGGTGAAGCAAACCATTCAAAATTAATAAATCAAATGTTGTCAGATGTCTGTTTTGTCAGTTTAATTAGGTTTACTTTTTTTTTTTAATAGAAATATACAATATAAATGTTAAATACATCAGCTACTTTTTCATAAGAAGGAACATTTTTCACATTTTACCATGTCGGACATGTCCAAAATACTACATTGTATTGGCAAATCAATATTCTACCTGATGCCAAATACAACAGTCAAAGATTGATTTCCATGTCATTTTGTTTGTCTTGTGCAATCAACATGCATATATATATATATATTTGTCATACCCTGATATATGCTTTCAGCTTTACTCACTGTTATGTGCACTTTAAAATATATTATCTATGTGCAACGGAATGTATAAAATACTGATTGCTTTTTTCACTCTGGTATAATATACTTGTGTGTATTGTTTCTTATCATAAAGAGTCATTTCACATTGAATTTATATTAATGTTCAATCATTATTATTTCAGTAAAAAAGAAGTCTTTAATCATTCCATTAATCAGTTAAGCATACAGTCATTGTTTTATATACCATCCGTTAACAAGATGTGGGATATGTCTGACTTTGATTTCTGTGCTAAAAATCAAGTTTTCTTGGGTTATTCAACTGATACATTTAGCGTTAAGACATCAGTTGTCTCTCCCTGAAAGTATAATATCAGTGATGTTACAGTATTTTGCAATATCACATTTATTTTCTCCCCTTTTTATTATTACCGAAATCAGTTGTTTATGATACACACTTTTGTGCCCTGAATATCTCTTTATCAACTTGTGTTTCATCAACACAAGAAAGTTTATGTACTTTTATTATAACCACTTGGATCGTTGGGGTCTTGATTGTATGGTAGTTAAATTTACAACTACCTACGCAATCAGTACCTATCACCACTAAAGTTGTGAGTTCGAATCCCACTCAAGCAAGGTGTACTCAATACAACATTATGTTATAAAGTTTGTCAGTGACTTGTGACAGGTCAATGGTTTTCTCTGGTCACTCTGGTGTCCTCCACCAATAAAACTGAACTGGCTGAAATGTTGTTGAAAGTGGCATTAAAGACCATAAACCAAACCTTACTATAAGGACCATGGAAGATGTGTACATTATACATCAATGTATACTGTATACAAACAAATATGGTAAATGGGAATTAAGATGAAATCTAACCAAAGCTGTTTTTTAAGGGTAACATTGAATTTTTTATGCTGTAAATTGCTATATATCTATATCATTATATTTCAGTATTTTTGTCAACATTGTGTTATTATTGTTTTAGCATTGATTTTCCACAGATTATAATTCTATTATTTGTTTATTTTTGAGAACGAGAATTAGTATTTGTTTCTGCTTTTGTTTTCTGAAGACAAACATTAGATATATATACTTATACGTAGCTATTCCAGTAGCATAAAAAGTGTTAATTTACTGCAGAATAGAAAGGGATTTGTTAATCTCGGCTTGTCTTGTATGATAACACAATCAAATCTCAAGTTAATATTAAGAAAGTCTTCAGTTATATGTTTAACAGTAAAATGTGTTTTCAGAACTACATGTTTAAAAAAAAAAAAAAAAAATTGTCTTTAAACTGCCAGTCTGGTCTCTAAATTTTCAAGCCACATTTGAACAATGGCCATGACTGACACCTGTCATTAAATCTCATTAACCACATTACTATGTATGTTGTGAAGTTGTATTTTGTCCAAGGAAAACAAAACAGAAACAAAAACTTGTATATTTAAAATGACAACTAAGTTGTCTTAGAGTGATAATATTGTATTCAGTGTTAGAATTGTTACTGTCATTGTGTAGTTGATATAGAAAGTGTGAATGAAATATTGTGTAAAAATGTAGAATGATTGGTGGAAATAGTAATCATGTGATCAAATTTCATTGTCATGTGATTGGTGGAAATATCAATCATGTGATCAAATTTCATTGTCATGTGATATCAATATCATCTAATGATCTTATTCATTGCATTGTACTAGAAGACAGTTTGTTCATTTTATTGTATTTTATGAGAATATTATATATTAATTTCATTTAATCAAGTCTTTTTATTAATACATAAAATGTATGCACAAATTAAATTACAGGGAATATGTCAGACCATGTAGATAATAACATTATTGGAACATTATATTCATATGTTTCGAAAGTGCAATCTTTTCATTACGTACTTACCTATAATTAAAAACATGTTTTGTATCAATAGGAAAATTTTTAACCATTGTAATGTTTATTAAATTCTACAAAGCTTCATTTTATAAGCTGAAAATTATCTGAACCTTTTCTACTTCTATTCTACCAAATACTGTCCTGCCTTCAACAAGTTGAAAATTATGTCAGAGTCAGAACTTAAAACAAGCCTCAAACTTGAAAACAAGTTTATAACACAGATATAAAGTATTATGATATGATTATTAATATATTGTATACCACCTCAGTATTTAAGGATTTTTAAACATTTTTATGAATTACAAATGTTTCTCAGCTGATGATTGCAAAATATTATGGCTTGGTTATTAAAATTGATACCGCATAAAGTTAAGAAATATTGTCATAAATGATGAATTGCTTAGACGACTTAGTTTGTTTTTGATTCAATGAAACATATTGCTGGTAAAACTAGTAATTAAATATAAAAATATGAGTGCCTTATCTCCCTTAGAATGTTATTTATTTAGGTACGGTTCAAAATTTAATTTGAGGTCTTTCAACTACATTGTAGTTTTATTATCAGTAATGAAAAACATTGGTGGATTATTTCCCTGTACACAGTTACGTTTAACTAGTGTGCATGTGCAGTAATTTGAATTTATTGCAAGCACTATGACCTATTGGAGAACATAATTGCCTAGCAATTATTATATAAGTATATTCTGGGATTTTCCTGGGGGAAAAAATTGTGTGCTCCAACTATGGATGTTTATAGTTAATTAAATATCTGAAAATAAATCAAACCAAACTCTCAGCAGACAACAAGTCATATGGTATTTGCAACTGTAAAATTCGAGATTGATGTATGGTATTACCAAACTTGTAAACTATTTCTATTCTTATTTGTAATAAAAAAAAATGTGTTCCTAAAAATAAAAGTTTGGTATCTTAGCAGTAATAATGAATACACATTTACATGTAACACACTACATTTTAAAAATTAACTGCATTCCATTTGACATTTATTATTTCAGTTTTTTTTTGCATCTTGCAGTTCATAATCATAGAACTTTCAATGCCATTATAATTCGTTTTTCATAATAAAAAATAGAAAGAATTTAATGGCTGCAACCCAATGTTTTTGAATGACCTACAATCTGTATGTTCATGAGGGAAAATTCCCATAACTTGACAATTAATTACAAGTAAGAAAGAATAACCAGAAGTCAATACCAAGAAGTTAATTGGAATTGAGAAACATTTGTTTTCTTATGAAAGTCAAAAAAATTTAACATTTATCAAATTTATAGCATAGAAATATGAGGAAACTCCACCATTTGTTTCAAAGTTCATCATCAATATACGATTTTGACTCATTTTATGTCCTAAACTTTACATAAACTAATATTATCTCATTTTGCATACTGATAGTATTAAATTTTCATATAGCAATCATTAAGCTTTAAATGCAGTCAAACCTGTATTAAGAGGTCACCTTTGGGACGAAGAAAAAGTGGCCTTATAAGACAGGTGAACTCTTAAAAGACGTTCATTTTATATGAAATTGTATATGACAGGATAAAAAAGGTGACCTTTTAATACAGGTGACTGCTTAATACAGGTGATCATGTGGGCAGGTGTGACTGTATATTTTAAATAATCATCGATTTATTAAAAGTACCTTTCTTACGACAATCTTTATAATGCATCAAAGTATTAAAATAATTGACGTGTGTATTAACATCATTTATTGTCAACTGTAACCATAAGAGTATTATGAGGTAGTAAAACAGATCCCTCGTCAATCAAGGCTTATTTACTTCTAAGGTTGCTCCATATTTTTGTACAGATTTAGAGAAAAAGCTATATTCTATGGTAGTAAAACACATCTCTTGTCAATCACAACAGTTTTCTTATATGGTTTCTGCAGATTTTATATGGATTTTGGAAGAAGAAAAAAATTTCATCTATATTTTGCGGTAATGTACTTTTACAAGAAATGATAGCTTTTCACTATATTTGTATTACTGGTAGACTGTTTTTAATTGATGATAGATTTTTTTTGGTGTTTAATGCCACTTTCAACAATATTTCAGCTATATCATTGCGACCAGTTTTAGTGGTGGAGGAAGCCGGAGTACCCAGAGAGAACCACCGACCATGGGCAAGCAACTGGTTAACTTTATCACTTGCGGTTCCAAGTTGAGTGCACCCTTTTTTGTAATTTACAAAGCTGGGTGCGAACCCACGCCGTATTGGTGATTGGCTTATATGAGTTGTTAGATCCAGCAACCTAACTAATTGAGCCACCCGGGTCCCTGATTTTAATTGAATGGAATGAAACACAAGAAAAATAATATTAGATGAAACAAAACTTTCTTTTTTAATTTCAACAATTTGATATTTCTTATTCATTTGATCAAGATTAAGATTAAATCTAAATTTGGAATAAAAGTGAATAATTGGGTATTTTGCATAAAAATGATTAAACTGTTGGCACTAAAATCGTTTTGCAAATTGCAAATTTAGTTTTCTATCTAAAAGATGTTAGAAAAGACAAGGTTGATAATTTGTTGCATTAGAATATGAGATTAACATTGGAAAATCGCTATATAATAAATATATTGTGTCTTCAATGTAATTTAGTAAAAACCCTCCCTAGAAATGTGCGAGTATGAATCAATACTGAACAAACAGTAGTAGTCAATTAATTGATTGGTGGCAACACGTTTTTGTTATTATCCAGTCAAATTTGATTATACATGTATATCACCTGTAAGCTCTATAATTGTTGATAAATCTGTATTTTAATGAAATCCTTGTTACAGTTATGTATTTTAGTGGTCATTGTCTACAAAGAAGCAAGTCTTTACATAAGTAGCCATGTTGACAAATGTTCTTGTCAATATTATATAAATTTTTAGTTTGTTGACAAATCTGATGTTAGATTGAATGTGATAAGTGGTGCTGAAGTTTTATAAAAACTGAGTGTATGTTAATGTGTCTTAATCTATGCAATTAGATTAATAAAGCTTATTTAAATTATTATGATTTGTTATTTTTATTTTCTGATGATTTCCAGTATGTCACTAGTTTTCATATCATTTCAGATTGATGGAGTGATTATTGAATAATGCCAAACAAACAATTTTCAACTACATGTATATTATCTCTAGAACAATTAGTAAGAAAGAATATACATTGTAGATGTAAATGAACATGAGAGACTATAAACATTACACCCAGACATAAATTAATTCAGAAGAGCCCTTATTGCTGTTCTACAATCAACAGTCAAAGCAGCGTCTTCAATAATGAGGTTCGCACCCAGCTTTGTAAAATAAAAAAAAAGGGTGCACTCGACTTGCAGCTGCAAGTGATAATGTTTACTAGTTGCTTGCCTGTGGTCGGTGGTTCTCTTCGACTTCTTCCACCACTAAAACTGGTCGCCATGATATTGAAAGTGGCATTAAACACCAAAAATCAGTCAATCAATCAATAATGAGCACAACTTTTTGATGAGATGATGACGATGCTTGCTTTGTGCAAAACTAAAACATTGAGATGGACAGTCTAAAGGTAGACATGTTGCTTCAGTCGTACATATTAGGTAGACTCTACTAGTCTTTGCTCTTAAATCCTTGTTGCTGTTTGCATAGTGGAAAAATAGCAAACACCAAGTCTTATAGAGTTTGAACAAGGAAGAAAATACTTTTTGTGTTTGCTGTATAGCAGAGCTAATGTAATAAAAACAAATATCTAAGTTAATGCAATTTCTTAAACCAGTTGAAGATTTTTCAAATGTCATTGAGCGTTTTTTTATGTTTCATGCACCTAGTTGTACATACATGTATTTATGACTACATTCACCTTGTTCGTCTGGCCATGAATCATGTAAGCACAACTCTTTATTAACCATTCCATGGATTTTTAGACAAAGGTCATATGTGTAAGGCATTAATCTGTTTATTTCTACTGACATTTGGAAGAGGCAGTAATCAACCTTTTAGATCAAATGCCAGTGATTAGCTATTTTCTTCAAGGGTTAATATTCAGAATTTTGAAAACACAGTAGAGGGGATACCTTTACTGATATAAATGGATAACATACTGATATTACACTCTTTATATTGCAGCAGGGGACATATGGCTACATGTAGCAATCTTGTTTTCTGTGGAATTTATTTTAAATGCTTTGTTTAAACTTCTTCGTTTATGTGTCAGTGGAAGACGGGCAACACACACCTTTCACAGAAGACCTGTTGCATATGGTTATAAATAAACATGAACTAAAATCTTGTGTTACATACAACTAGTACATCAGCACAAAAAAATTAAAACACCCTCTCAATCTACTGTTACATTTAGAGTTTTCAGCGACGACTCGTATCCCAAACTGAACGAGTACTTATTTCTAATTTTGTTAAAAACCAGATGTATGTTATTGATGGTGTGTTCTTCCATTGTTATAAATTATCAGATTTACAATGTTTCTAACACACTACTAAAGAGATACAATTATTTGTTTTAACAGTGATGCTCAACAATTCTACTAATATCAAGAAAATGAACAACCACCTATCAACTTAAACCATCGAACACAAAAAAATACCATGCCATTTGACTGTTGGAAATCCAGAGCGTGGTTTGGGACAGCCTCAATTATGTTTTTGGTTTGGTTTTTGGTGTTTTAATGCCACTTTCAGCAATATTTCAGCTATATCATGGCGGCCGGTTTTAGTGGTGGAGGAAGCCGGAGTACCCGGAGAGAACCATCGACCATGGGCAAGCAACTCGTAAACTTTATTACTTGCGGCTGCGAGTCGAGTGCACCCTTTTTTGTAATTTACAAAGACGGGCACGAACCCTCGCCGTATTGGTGATAGGCTTGTATGAGCTATTAGATCCAACGACCTAACTCATTGAGCCACCCGCCCCACCCCCCTCAATTATGTGGCAGGGTTAATACGCTTAAAATGATTTACTAAATAATAATTAATGTTGGTTAGATATGGCACTGGGATGGGAATATGGACATAAATTTGTATGTTTTGATTGCCACAAGGAAAAGGTGAGATGGTAGATCAGGTAAGATTGTTTTCCTCATTGTTGTTTATAAAGAGCTACTGTAAGTTGTTTTTAACATTCTAAGAGGGTGGAATTCTCCAAACATGAGGCTCTCATTTACATCTTAAAGGTAGAAATGTGTATTTGATTTGCCTGGAGCAACTAGTGAACAACCCTTTTGAAGGGGATGTACCCCATTTCTTTAACCCAGTGTTCCCTCTGGAGGTTAAAGGGTTATAAACTCCTCTTGTCAAAAACCACAGGAACATTTGAACCAAGAATGTTTTACTCCATTACATTGATGAATGCTGATAAAGACATAGGATTTTGATCTGTCACAATATGTACTTATTTTCACAAAGGTCCTCAAAAACGATTCCTCTTTTTGTTCTGTTTTGACATCCAATATGGCATCCATGAGGTACAATTGTTTTTGAAAGACCGAAATAAATCAATCTTTTTAGGAACCTTTTGACAATTCGTATAGATAATTGGTGCACATGATATATGGACAGTAAAGTTCTCGTGTAGATCCAAAATCAAATATTGCCATCACAGGTTTCAATAATTAAGAGTAATGTGAGGTACTGTCATCACTTTGTGTCCATTGTTGTCATCATTGAAGTCTGTAAACTCTTACATTTTTGTATACAAATTTCAAATTGAATATTTCCTCTGAAAAACACATGTCTTGGAGTGTGCCAATGGGTTAGTTGTAGCTCCTTTTGTTTCCAAGATGTAATGGGGTTAAAAAAAAAAGAGGGTCAATTTAGAATTTTTATTTATTTTAAGTCCGATTTTGACAAAGTTTTTCATTTAGATTTCCTATGAAATATTCAAGCCTGCGTTTTTCAAACAGATTTGACCTAGTTCTTATGGTGTCTGAGATAAAAAGGATAAAAGGGAGCAAAAAGGGACCAACACTAAAAATGGAAAATTATTTGTATGCAGTTTTTCCATTGAATTCTTCAGAAAAAGTTCTGCCTGAATCGTTCCAACAGATTTGTTGCAGCTTTTCCTATTTTAGAGATATAAGAGGACCAAAAGAAATCAATGCTAAAAACATTTTTGTTTTATTTTAAGTCCTATGTTAATAGGTTAAAGTTTAAAATAGGACACTATGTGGAAATTAAACAAATTTCTGAAAATCTAGACTTGATTGAACATAAACTGTTAATAAATAACCAGACGAGTGATACAGGCTCTTGTGAGCCTCTAGTTACCTATGTGACCACTTTTTCAACTTTTTTTTACATGTAGGTACTCAAAGCTATTACACAAATTCATGTAAAAACATACAAAATTGGAGTCCAAACTGTTTATGGTTAGAAAAATGCTTACAAACCCTGACATTTACTTCAAGTTTTGTAGTGTAAGGGGAATTACTCCAAATTGTTAAAACCAATTACATTCATATATTGACTCAAACAGCATTTTAGACCTCAATTCTAGTGGTTTCAGAAAGAGAAACAATTAGGTCCATTTTCAACATTCTTAGACATTTTTTTTATGGGAATGGAAGTTGAAACTTGTATGCAAAATTGTTCATTCTTCCACATTTTCCTCAAGTTTTAATCCATATGACTATGGCCAGATGGGAAATAAACATTGGAGAATACCGAAGGGGCAATAAAACCAGAGGCTCCCTGGAGCCTGTAATCGCTCACCAGGATCAAAGCTGCTTTCAATAACAACGCAACTGCACTGTAGTGGCCATCTTGGTGGGAGTGCATGTCTGCCGGACACAATTTTGGAAAAGGACCATCGAACGACTATTCCATCAGGGTTTGGTTCTAATTGAGCTACTGGTTCCAGACAATATGGTTTTTATGTGAATTTCCCATAGGGTCCTATGTTAAACTAAGTTCAGCTGTGCAGCCATCTTGGTCAGAGGGCGAGACCACCAGACACAATTTTGGAAGAGGACCATCCAATGAATATTTCATCAAAATTTAGTTCTTATTGAGCAAATGGTTTCAGACAAGAAGATTTTGATGGGAATTTCCCATAGGGTCCTATGTTAAACTAAGTTCGGCTGTGGCAGCCATCTTGGTCGGAGGTCTGAAATGCCGGACACAATTTTGGAAGGGGACCACCCAAGGATCATTTCAGCAAAGTTTGGTTGAGATTGGCTCAGTAGTTTCAGAGGAGAAGATTTTTTTTTAATTTCATCCCCCGGTATATTTTAATTTTTATTGGAAGTCGGGATCACCGGACACAATTTTGGAAGGGGGCCATCCAAGGACCATTCCACTAAAGTGACCCACCCAGGGACCATCCCTGCCAGGTTTGGTTTAAATTGATTCAATGGTTTCAGAGAATAAGATTTAAATGTGATCTTTTATCAAAATATGCCTAATTTGCATAATAGGTATAAATCGGCTGAAAGAAAAAATTCACAGAAAAACCCGGAATATATGTTAAACTACTCCATGCCATGTAGCTGCAGTTAGAATTTGAACTCATTTTGACTTATACTAAAGGAGCAATGGACAATTAAAATTTCATCCCCCCTTTTTTCTATTTTTAGCTTGGTGACCATCTTGGTTGGAAGTCGGGATCACCGGACACAATTTTGGAAGGGGGCCATCCAAGGACCATTCCACCAATGTTTGTTCTAAATTGGCCCAGTGGTTTCTGAAGAGAAGATTAAAATGTGAAAAGTTTACGACGGACGACGACGGACGAAACCTGATGGCAAAAGCTCACATGGCCTTTGGCCTCTTATAGTTTTTGAAATAAAGAACGAAAAGTATTAAAATTTTGAAAATTTGATGAAAAAAAGGGCAATAACTCCAAGATAGGTAATCAGATTTTCTTCAAAATTGCCGGGTTGGTAGATCTTATCATGCTGAACATGTTTGCTATTCAAACTTATCATTTATCTCTTATAGTTTTTGAAATAAAAAACAAAAAGTATTAAAAATTTGAAAAGTTGATGAAAAAAAGGGCAATAACTCCAAGATGGGTAATCAGATTTCCTGCACAATTGCAGGGTATGTAGACCTTGACATGCTGCACATTTTTGCAGTTTCAACTTATCATCTATCTCTTATAGTTTTTGAAATAAAGAACGAAAAGTATTAAAATTTTGAAAATTTGATGAAAAAAAGGGCAATAACTCCAAGATAGGTAATCAGATTTTCTTCAAAATTGCAGGGTTGGTAGATCTTATCATGCTGAACATGGTTGCTATTCAAACTTATCATCTATCTCTTATAGTTTTTGAAATAAAAAACGAAAAGTATTAAAAATTTGAAAATTTCATGAAAAAAAGGGCAATAACTCCAAGATGGGTACTCAAATTTTCTTCAGAGTTGCAGGATAGGTAGATCTTGATATGCTGCACATTTTTGCAGTTTCAACTTATCATCTATCTCTTATAGTTTTTGAAATAAAAAACGAAAAGTATTAAAATTTTGAAAATTTGATGAAAAAAGGGCAATAACTCCAAGATGGGTAATTAGATTTTCTTCAAAATTGCAGGGTTGGTAGATCTTATCATGCTGAACATATTTGCAATTCAAACTTATCATCTATCTCTTATAGTTTTTGAAATAAAAAACGAAAAATATTAAAAATTTGAAAATTTCATGAAAAAAAGGGCAATAACTCCAAGATGGGTACTCAAATTTTCTTCAGAGTTGCAGGGTAGGTAGATCTTGATATGCTGCACATTTTTGCAGTTTCAACTTATCATCTATCTCTTATAGTTTTTGAAATAAAAAACGAAAAGTATTAAAATTTTGAAAATTTGATGAAAAAAGGGCAATAACTCCAAGATGGGCAATTAGATTTTCTTCATAATTGCAGGGTTGGTAGATCTTAGCATGCTGAACATGTTTGCAGTTCAAACTTATCATCTATCTCTTATAGTTTTTGAAATAAAAAATGAAAAGTATTAAAATTTTGAGAAAATTTGATGAAAAAAAGGCCAATAACTCTAAGATAGGTACTCAAATTTTCTTCAGAGTTGCAGGGTAGGTCGATCTTGATATGCTGCACATTTTTGCAGTTTCAACTTATCATCTATCTCTTATAGTTTTTGAAATAAAAAATGAAAAGTATTAAAATTTTGAAAATTTGATGAAAAAAGGGCAATAACTCCAAGATGGATATTTAGATTTTCTTCAAAATTGCAGGGTAGGTCGATCTTGACATGCTAAACATGTTTGCTGTTTCAACTTATCATCTATCTCTTATAGTGTTTGAAATAAAGAGCAAAAAGTATTAAAATTTTGAAAATGTGATGAAAAAAGGGCAATAACTCCAAGATAGGTAATCAGATTTTCTTCAAAATTTCTTACCGTGCTGATCATTTTTACCCCATGTCAGATTTCTGATATTATTAATGATTTTTGAGTTATTACCAAAAACGTGCAATTTTACCATATGTTCTATTTTTAGTAACAACGTCCATGTTGATTGGTGCATGGCTTCACCGGACACAATTTTGAAACTAGACACCCTAGTGACGATTCAGACAAAGCTTGGTTCCAATTGGTCTGGTAGTTTCAGAGAAGATTTTTGAAAAAGTTTACGACGTACGATGGACGGACAGACGGACGGACGCCAAGTGATGGCAAAAGCTCACTTGGCCTTTGGGCAGGTGAGCTAAAATGATATTGAGAATATTGTGATAATGAATATACTATAAATAACAAATGAAACTTCGTGGTAAGTCTTCCAGGGAAGACATGTGTCGCCTACGAACTTATTTTCTTTAGATTACTTCATCATTGAAAGTAACATCATGATGAAGAAGTATATTATTCTAAATTTTGTGATATAGTTAGTTTTGACTGATGAAGTTTATGAAAATTACAATTTATTCTGACAGGATGAATTATTTGAAGGATGAGATATTATCATGCGAATAAAAATAATCTATAGCTAAGTTCCATCAAAAAGGATGTGGACATGCGATACAGTTCTCCATACTGATGCTCTGTGCCATATATCAGGAAGCAAGCCTGTGTGGTTCCTGGGGAAAATGTGACAAATTTTTCTATCTAAAAACATTCTAAGTTGTGGCAAACAGGAAGTGAACATGCGGCAGATTCAAAACTATCTTACATGATACAGTTCTCCATACTGATGCTGTTCCAGGATCCTACTAAACTTTCAGTAGGATTCAGAATATTACTGAAGTTAAAGCTTAGTATGATTCTGGATATTACTGAATTGAAAAACATAAAAATATGTAAAATTTGTGAAATATAAAATAAGTCTTGTGCGATAATTTAATTACAAATAGTGAGAAAAATACATTTTAATACTTTCACTTACAATGAATTTAGTTAAATGATTACAATTCATGAGGCGAGTTAAAAAGTTATGTGACTGTCATGACAGCTTTTAGGGGGGGATTAAGTATTAATTAAAGATCAGTGATCATTGATCATACAAGTATATTTATTTACCTTTTACTCATTTTAAGGGACATAAAACAGAAGATTTGTATTAATAAAGTGTTCATATTTATTTTTTCATGTTTCTCTTTTTTTCAATTTTTTATTTCAGTAGGATCCTGGATCCTCCTAGTACAAATCTTGATATCCTTATTTGTCCTAGTAGATATTGGAATTCTGATTTATACTGGTTTAAATCCAGTACAAATCAGAATTCCAATTTCTACTAGTAGAAATTGGAATTCCAATTTGTACTAGTAGGATTCTGGATCCTACTGGATTCCAATTTGTACTGTAACATATATTTGATATTCAATATTATATTACTATCTTAAATATTTAATTCAAATAGATGGATTACCTAACAGGATTTATCTGGTCCACAGAGACCATCACTTTCTTTCAATGTTTATGACAAATTAATATTACCTTTTAAAGGTCTTTAACCAACAGATTCTACCTTCTTTGGTAGGAGTCAGTTAACTACAAGTATTCACTTAACCAGCTATTGCACTATCCATGTTTGTGTTGTCATTCATTTTTGTGATTCTTGTATTTCCTGATTTTGGTCAGAAGCTAAGCTGTTCAGGTTTTTTTTATTGTATATATAATTACATTACTTCCGTTTTTCATTGAAATGTTACAATATGATTGGTTATGAAGTGGTCACATGATTATAAAAGAGATGTTTTACATCCATATAAAACTCAAACCAGAACTTGCATGTGCCTCCATGACGACGTCAGATGTAAACAATCAATGGCGAAGTAATTTCCAACAGCAAATAATCTAACACAAATAAAATTCACAACAAAAAATTCAACTATATTAAATTTTGGTGTGATTTAAATGTAATTATAAGAATTGAATGCATTTTTT
>MJUT01059077.1:583853-605499 GCA_002080005.1 Gigantidas platifrons | reverse complement strand
AGCACCAAAATAACAATTTAGTAGAGGACCTCCCAATGAACATTTCTGCCAAATTTGGTCCAAATCAGTTCAGTGGTTTCATTTTAACTGTATTATACTAAAGTTTACTTTATGTCAATATTTAAATAGAGTTATCTCTTTCCACAGATTAAATTGGAGTTATCTTTCTTTCCACAGAAAACAGATTTAGAAGATCTTTGAAGGTATTTCCCATAGGGTCAAATGTTAAACTTTCTCCCCCAGTGACGGCCATTTTGGACTTCAGATCAGCACCAAAAACATAATTTTGGTAGAGGACCATCCAAGGAACATTTCTGCAAGAGATCATTTTTACTGACGTTGTGGCTTCTGAGAAGAAGATCTTTGAAGGTATTTACCATAGGGTCCAATGTTAAACTTCATCCTGCTGTGGCGGCCATCTTGGATTTTGGATATGTACCAAAAACATAATTTTGGTAGAGGACCACCCAAGGATCCTTCACACCATAAAACAATTCCATTGGCTGTGTAGTTTCTGACAAGAAGATCTTTGAAAATTGAGCCAATCAAAACACATTATTGGCCCTGCCCGCCATGTTGAATTCCTGATCGAAACAAAAAACACAAATTTTATAGAGGACCTCCTGATACACATTCCTTCCAAGTTTGGTTCCATTTGGCTCAGTGGTTTCTGAGGAGAAGATTGAAATGTGAAAAGCTAACGACGGACGACGACGGACAACGACGACGACGGACGCCAAGTGATGGCAATAGCTCACCTGACCCTTTGGGACAGGTGAGCTAATTATATGGGGCCAATAATACTGATTGTTTACAAATATGTATACAAAATGGGAATTTGGATTATTAGAATTTCCCTTTTCTCTCAATTTTTTTATTCTTTCTTGTTTACACAAAAGAAAATATATATAATATAGAAATTATGATGCAACTTAATGTTGTTGCTTATATATAAGTAATAACAAGAAGTCTATTTTGAATAACAGGGTGCTGATCTATATTCCAAATAAGAAATATTCCAAAGGAAAATGCAGATATTTCTTGTGTTTTATCTCGAAGACAAACAAGGGGAACAACATAGTTATGATAGATATAAAATGTTTCATATTTGAAATAAAAACCTTTTTACTGTTGGAATGGATAACTTGTGCAAAATGGAAGATTTTCAATTTTTCTAATTTGTACATATGATATTACCTAACATACTGACTTGACTGTCCAAATTAAAAAAAAGAAATTAAATCTTTCCTAACAAGATAGTTTAAAATTCTATTAGAGGTTCCATAGATTGACTGGACTATAAATAATAGTGTAATAATGCTTCTTACCAAAAATTATGTTGATCGGCCAAAAACTAAAAGCGCTATCGCGTTAACTTCGTTGCAACTCGGCTAAAAATGCTCTGAAAGAACATTTATTCAAAAGAATATAAAACATATTAATAAGTGAGAACCCCTTTTTGTCATGCTTCAAACTGATAACCAGCCAAATCTTTTTCAATTAAATATTATTATTGCCTATATGCAGATGTCAGTCTGAAGATATGACTGCATTTTACTGTACATTTTGTACCAGTATCATTATTACCCGTCAGGTGGTGGTCCAGGGATATGACTGTACTTCTTCTGTGTCCGTAGAATGCAGATAACGAAGGTTGTTATACCACAAACAAGCAGGGCAATCACTATTCCAACAAGATATAGCCAGGGTATAGCCATGGTCATTAGTTATCTTAAATACAAAACATTTCCACAATTATTACTTATATACATGTATGTGTGTATGCGTGTATGGTATCAGGACATCTCGGTACTGAACATATGCGACATTTCGGTACTCGGTACTGGACATTTCGGTACTGAATAATAATAATAATTTGATTGAATTTAAAAACTTTTTTTTATATTTTTTTTACATTTAGACATTGTTTATACGAATTTTTATGGTGCATAAATGACATAAGACCAAAACATAATATAATCAAATGTTTATAATAGAAATTATTGAAGAATCGTTAGGGTGACGAACTTTTATATATCGGGGATATCAGATAATCTGAAGCAAAGGTCAAAATAACGAAAATAAAAATCAATACAAAAACAACGATCTCCGGGATCGATCTACACAGGAACTATCAAAAACACATATATATATATATCCATCCACTTTTGGGTCATATATTAAAGAACTACTAGTACCAAAATATTGACAATTAATAAGTACCAAATAATTGTGGTCAGTACAGAATTGTCTCATCCAATTCCCGAACTGTCCAGTACCGAGTACCGAGATGTCCAAGTCAGTACCGAAATGTCCAGGTACCGAGATGTCTAGGATTCGCGTGTATGCATGTTTGTATATGTATATTACATTTTTTTTTTGCTTCCTCTTCAGAAAATCATTTGAATACTGAATATTAATGTCCTTTTCTCAAGTTAATTGCACTACCTATATGTAAGTGTAACAGTGTATTCTTTCCTTTTGGATAAAACACACTAGGGTAGAAATTCCACCACATAAATACACTACATTGTACTTTATAGTGTATTTCTTCTGATGGAATAAATACACTAGGGTATTTACGTACCCAGAAATTCTACACACCGGAAAGAAAGTATGCTTACATAAGCACCTTTAATTGGCAAATAAAAGATAGGTTGTGTTACAAATGTATCAAAAGACAAGATATGAATAAAAGGTCAAAGGATACTGGAAAATAAATTTGTCTTTAAAATTCATAAATTATGATATGCAGATTTGCATTTGTGTGTAAATAATAAACCTTCCAAAATCAATTTTCTCCAAAAAAAATATGATATCAAAAACTTCAGATTATGCTAAGAAACAAGTAAAAACATCATTTTACACATAATTAAGGGCCATAACTCTGAACCGTAAATCTAGATGTTGAACCACAGTGTTTTGTTTTCTATCAATGCATATATACCCATGTGGATAGTAACATACATGGATAGACACCAAGGTTGAACACTGTGGACCCAATTCTCAATATGACCCTTTTTCTATAGAACTTTAGCTTTGAATTCCCTTCCTTAAGAACAAAGTTAAGTTATACCATTTTCATTTAACCTAAAAAAAAAACAACAAAAAAAACAAACATCTTTCCAGTATATGGAGATATTAGATAATAATTTTGTTGTTGTCATTCTTCAGTTATATAGTTATAATAAATGATGCAATGATCAACGATTAAACATCACACAATCTTGAAAATAAATGTTCTGTATTTCGTCATATTACTTTTTGACCTTACTGTTGTGTAAAACTATCAAAATTCAATTAAACATTGCATTATTCAGAAACAAGATATTGAAATATCTATCTATGATTCTGCTCACAATTAACAAAACTATTTAAACATAACAAGGGGTGAACATAACAAATAGTTATGAAGTCCCTACTTTCAATTTCACATTATAAATTCGTTTCGTGATAGAATCGTACTTTTTATCAAGGAAGTAATTGACGCAGGGTTCGTAACTGAGTCGATTCGTAATTAACTTGGCTACCAGAGTTCATCTAATCATACCAATACTTCTACTATATAAGAGGTCGCATTCAACTAACCGAAGATCTTGCCAATTACGTTAGGCATTGCGCTTCAGACGCTATAATTAACAATTTTAGAAAATGATTTTGTTTATAGATCTAGTCTTCTTCTTCTTTTCTCTCTATCAGCTTCCTCTTAGTAGGAACACCCCTCGACTGGGGTCAATTGGTTCAATATTTACACACTATATACAGGTAATATTAAGATCTAAAATATACTCAATATAGACTCAAATTAAAATCTAAAAATTTAGTGATGAGTATCGACAGCTTTCAGCTATTCATCAGTTTTAATCTTGACGTATGCATCCTATCATAGCACATATTTCTGGCCAACGTTTCTATATCTTCTAAATCCTTAGACTCACTAAACAGTTCAATAAAATTGGTACAGTCCAGTATTAACATGGTTATCCTATTTCTATCCATAAATGTTGTTTTCCACTTTTCTAATCCTACTTTCCCAATGATTTCATATTTAATGGGTGGAAATGTTTCTTTTCGAACACCACTTAGCGCCATACAAGTTGTTAACATGTGGTAGATCTTCTGGCTCTTGGCCGCATAGAGGGCATGTTGGCTCAATCTCATATCTACTAAATTTATGTCTGTCTGTCTGTCACTGTAGTATATATGTTCTAGTTGTCATTCGTGCTTTAACATGACCTTTGCGAACATCCAAAACAGTTGGTTGTAAAGTTCTAAGATGTTATGTGGCATTGACGTTTGTAGATGATTTAAGGCCAGATATTTCAGGGAGGTCTTTGTTTCTGCCTCAGTTATGAAAGTTTGGTTCCAATAGGTTGTAATTTTTAAATTCACAATTTTCTTCCATGCTAGCTTTGTTGCCAGCTGATTTTGTAATTCTGAAATGTTTGGTAGTTGGTATTGCAAATCACGGAAAAAATCAAGTCATATTGGGTTGCCGGCTTTTGGTACCATAGTCGAAAATAATATATTAAAACCATCTGTGGACATTCTAATTTGATATGGTGACCTCTATGTGAGTTTCCTAGAAATCCGAACATGCCCATGATTTGAAGGGTGTTTTCATAAAAGTCCACGTTTAAACCGTGTTACAAATTCAAATTCAAATTCTTTTATTGGCACAAACTCATCAACAGGATATGTTCTTTAAAGTGTTAACATAATGAGGTCTTTGCCCCATGTTGTAAATCTCCTGGAAAAACCTTAACTTTTGGGACTCATGGATTTCAGCATTTTGCAATTGCAAATATCGATGATTTATTCTTTGCTTAAAATTTAAGTTGTATTTTATATTTGAAAAGTCATTAAAAATAAAAGACATACCTAGGCTATTTAGCATATTCTTCATCTTCTTTATCCCCTCATTTGAGTTTTTCAAATCAGTAAATATATCAAGAACTAAAGTGTTTTCAGAGGTTAAAATGTGATGAAGAAAATTGAATATTGAATAAATTATTTTGTTATGGATAGGTCGTCTATTAAGTTCTGTTCTACATTCAACATTAGAGGCTTTGCAGTGCACCCCAAATGTTTCTTTAATAAATTTTAAGTGGAATCTTTCGTTAAGATCTGAATCTTTGAACTTACAGTCAACTTCCCATACTTCGCTACCATATAACAGGATTAGGGAAACTAAAGAATCAAAAAGTTTTTCCAGAAGACCACATGAGTTGTCAAGACCAACAGTTTCCTTTATTTTAAAATATGCTTTTCTTGCTTTATCCATAAGCGTTTCAATTGCCAGTCAAAAATTACCATTGTATTTCAGTACAATACCTAGATAACAGTAGCTTGTTACTGTTTCAAGAAGAATATTATTATAAGAAAAACAATTCAAAGAAGATTTTATATTGGAATTAAATGCTATTGTTTTTGACTTTGAAGTATTAACCTGCAGTTTCCATGAAGAACAGAAATTATGTAAAATGTTCAAGGAACTCTGAAATCCCTCCTTACTTTGAGATAATAAAAGATGTCTGCTTGCGGATGTTACTAAGTAACAAAATTTAAGATGAAGTTGAAGCATACAAAAAAATATTTAATGACGTTGAACCAATGACAACATTAGTGTTGCAAATTCACATTAAAGAATCAGGAAATATAGGCCTAGCATACCAATAAACAATACACGTCAATGTGATATTCTCCACAATAAAATAGGTACGAAACTATAAAGTTACAAATCGTATAGCACTTCTTAAAAAAAAAAATTCTTATTATAGCATTCGAAAAATTTAGGGTCAAGGACACCAAATACCGACTGTAGCAACCAACATAAACAAGATGGCAGACGCAGAACAAAAAGAAAATGCGGGTACGGATATTTAAAGAATAACACAATGGATATGTCTTTGTTCATATCAAGGAGAAAGTCACCTTTAAGCTATTTCATTTTGAAGAAAATGGGGGTGTGATGGGGCCGGGTGTTGATCATTGGCGCTTGTTTCATGCATATTATTACCGAGACATGCACAAGGTATTCGCCACTCACTGTATTTTTTCCCAATATATTTCTTTTAAGACTTTACAATTTTCAAAAAGTTATCCAGAAAACAGCAATTCTTCTGATATTTTGATAACATTTCTATCAACAAAAGCAAAGATTCGTGCAGTTTTCAAATAATCTAAATTGAAAGACGTTTAGATAAATATTCACCACAATTGCATAAATCTTAAATTATTGGCTTTCAAAAGTGCTATCATTTCATACAATTACGCACAAACTTGGCAAGCAAACTGTAATAAAATCACATCAGTTGAAAAAATCTGTGTGCATAATGGTAAATATGCATTAATAACAAAATCTGTAAGTACTGTACATCATCGTAAAAAAATACAGCGGTTTTTAAATTTCTTACATCTTTAGTATTTTTAGGAAGACAAAAATAATCACATTTGATCAACATACAAAAGATAAAGATTCCAGTTAATGTAAATTGCATTTTGATTGGACATTCACTTGAGTCTAAACCAATCGTAAATAAAATTACAATTGCAGTAAAATGTGAACATGTCAATACTTCATGTGGAAGAGGTGCAAAAATCTGTTCCAGATAATTAAGTTTTTGTTCAAACCACTCAACTTTTTAAAATATGAATAAAGAACTTTGGGAGGTAACTGTATGATTGGTTTGGTTTTCAAATCATCTTCCTGTCGTTCTGAACTGTCACGATTATAACTGAAATATTGTTGAAAGTGGCATTAAACACCATAAACCAAACCAGTCCTGGCCTGGTTTTGTTTGAAATTTGTAATAAAATAAATGCATAGCTTTTCATGTCACGTTCATTGATAAAATGGTCAATTAAATGTGAAGCCAAGCTGCGCTGCATGTTAAAACGTAGATGTGAGATGTAACTAATTATTTTCAATTATTACTCCTGAAAAAATATGAAAAATTAACCTGCATGCAAACACTTCTATAGACAGAAGTACAAAAAGTAACAGAAAACAAGATGTACTCTTCACTTTTAAAAATGAAGAGTAAAATACTAAATACCCCATCCACTTGAAAATTATCTGGAGCTCTGAAATGGGAGAGAAATTATCAGTAGTACTTTATATACCAATTTGTCTTCACATTGATAGTCTTATTATTTACTTTTCCAGGATTAAGTCTCTGTGATCAATAGTAGATGGTCATGAACATTTTTACATATTAAGTACACATGTATACATGTACTATGAAAATTAGCAATCTCTACAAAAAATGTGTTTTTTTGGGTTGGTTCATTGTCGGAAACCCACGGCTGATTACGCTTCGTTCCTCAATCCTCACTCCATCAGCCATGGGTTTCCGACGATGGGATTGGTTGTCAAAGCCCTGTAAATGGGGATTTCCCTATTAATAATCATGTGCTAAATTCAGAGAAAATTTGAATAGCACAACTCATTTTTTTTTAATTACAAATATAATGGAAATAATTTTAGAATAATGAATGTCATGAAAGTTAGTTAAGTTTCATTTCCTGCTAAAATGAATTTGTTAGAAAGTTTTACTGTGTTTTACTTCAAGATTCTAATTTTCTTTAGAAAAAGGAGGAGGTACAGGTAAGTAAAGAAAGCTTTATGCTAGTTGATTTTGATGTGGGCCAGACATTTTGATGTTTTTGGGAATATGCTTTCCTTTCTCGAACTAACAAATGGTATTGAGGCTATTAATCACCAGGCAATCAAGCTATGAATGATTGATATTATGTATTATGATGGTCTATAATTTGAGTCTTTATTTTATGAAAGCTGCTTATAATTATCAAGAGATGAGAATAGAAAAGCACTTGATTTAAATTTGCATTGGTTATGGTGTACAGTCTTTGTCTTAGTATTTTTCATCTACATTTGTACTTGCCCGAAAGCCAAATTTAGAAGAAAAAAAAATCTAATTATTAAAGCAAATTCTTTCATAATGTTCACTTGTCCGAATCCAGTTTTACTTGTCCTGTGCTTCGGGCAAGTGGGTTAGCGCAAATACTGGGTGTACAGGTAATTATTTTTCAGTTTATATGGGTGGAAGGCGTGTGAAAAAAGGTGCTTTCAACCTTCCATCCTTACAATGTTTTACTTAATGTACTAATTTTATATAAAACATTGGTGTTGTTTTGCTAGAATAATTCTAACATATACATTTATAAGATAACTTAAGAACTAGTGACTACAGATGTCAATAGAGAACTTACTATTATGAACAACTATCAAAGCACATTTAAGGTAATTTTTGTATACAGGTTACAATGAATGCTATTATACCTGAATAACAGAGAGCATAGCAGTGTGAATTGAACAGTATTATGGCCTCAAGAAATCATCAGAAAAAGAAAAAGGCTATCTTGCTATTGCTACAATATAAAATCTTAAAACATTTTCATGTAAGAGGAATGGGGAGATTAATGTCAGAGCATGTATCCCATCATGCCTAGCAATGCTAGCATAGATACATTTTATTTGTACCAGGTATATTATGAATATGAATCTCTGTTATAAATTCAGACACAAGAGAGAAAATGCATTTTATACAATCAGATTACTATCTTATTTTAGAGTTTTTTTTATGTCACACCACTTTTTCTCATATAAAAAGTCAGTGTATTACACTACACAGGGGTGGATCCAGGATTTCAAGTTGGGGGGGCACTTAAAAAAATTGCGCCGAGCGGAGGCAGGCGCGAAAAATTTCGTGTGAAAAATCACGATTTTACGCAAAAAAAATCACATTTTTTCCAATTTTAGGGAGGGCGCGTGCCGGGTCCCCCCCCCCCCCTGGATCCGCCCCTGCTACAGTATAAGATTTTTGTTAAAAAATCCTCTGTTTTTGTAGGTAAACTAAAGTTATTAAACACAATGACACATTAAATAACAACTAAGTTAAAGGCTATATTGTATGACACTTTGTAGACTCTCTGATTGCTGATATACAGTTAAAAGCTATATTGTATGACACTTTGTAGACTCTCTGATTGCTGATGTACAGTTAAAAGCTATATTGTATGACACTTTGTAGACTCTCTGATTGCTGATATACAGAAAAGAATTACAGATGCTTTTGAAATATTTGATAATGAGAGTAATCAGACAGTAGATGTAAGGTAAGAGTCATCAACATAATGTCACCATTATATTCATCATCTTATAAGTTTGGGGTCGTCATGGTAGTGTTCGTAAGGTAGTTGGATTTACAACTACCTGTGCAATCAGTGCCTATCACCACTAAATTTGTGAGTTTGAAACCCATTCATGGCAAGGAGTACTCCATACAACATTGAACATTATGTGATAAAGTTTGTCAGTGACTTGCAGCAGGTCAGTGGCTTTCTCCAGGCACTCTGACTCCAGTTTGCTCCACCAATAAAATTGACCGCCACGATATAGCTGAAATATTGTTGAAAGTGGCATTAAACACCATAAACCAAACCAACATATAAGCTTACTGTGACCTTAGAAATGGAAGACCCCTGATGATCGAATTATTTAATTGCATGCTGCAAGAAGGGTACATGTGTAGTGTTGTACATTAGTCAAATCTAACATGGATAATATGCAAAATTGTTCACTTAGTGTAATTTTATGAGTTCCAACACCTCTGTGTGTCTCAGATCCACCAAATTTGATGGATTGTTGTTATCCCCTCGCCAACGAAGTTGCGAAGGGATATAGTAACGCTATCGTCCGTCTGTCCGTCTTTCCGTCCTTCCGTAACATCCTTGTGAACACTCTAGAATCAACATCCTTCAATGGATTTTGACCAAACTTGGTACATACTCAGTCCTTAAAAGAATCTGGAATTCTATTGATTTTCAAGGTCAAAGGTCAAGGTCATCGTGTCAAATTTTTACTACGTAACATCCTTGTGAACACTCCAGAATCAACATCCTTCAATGGGTTTTGACCAAACTTGGTACATACTTAGTCCTTAAGAGAATCTGGAACCCAATTGATTTTCAAAGTAATAGGTCAAATTTTTACTGCATAACATCCTTGTGAACACTCTAGAATCAACATCCTTCAATGGATTTTGACCAAACTTGGTGCATGCTTAGTCCTTAAGAGAATCTGGAACCCTATTGATTTTCAAGGTCATAGGTCAATGTTCAAGGTCACCGGGTCAAATTTTTACCGCGTAACATCCTTGTGAACACTCTAGAATCAACATCCTTCAATGAATTTTGACCAAACCTGGTACATACTAAGTCCTTAAGAGAATCTGGAATCCTATTGATTTTCAAGGTCATAGGTCAAAGGTCAAGGTCACTGGATCAAATTGTTTACCACGTAACATCCTTGTGAGTACTCTAGAATCAACATTCTTCAATGGATTTTGACCAAACTTGGAACATAATTAGTCCTTAGGAGAGTCTGGAACCCTATTGATTTTCAAGGTCAAAGGTCAAGGTCACCGGGTCAAATTTTTAGGCGAGAGGATATGCCACGCTTTGCGTTGCCCTTGTTGTTTTTAAATCTTAGCATCAATATAAACATTAATATAAGTCAGTGAGAGTTTTACTGAATTTTCACTATCCACTGGTTTTGTAAAAAATGTTGAAACAAATTAATATTACCCGGTAGTTTGTTTGGGTCAACTTATTGAGAAAGTTTCATATCAAAGTATATTGTTAACATTTATTTGATGTCATTTTCATCAGAAACATATGCAGGCCTTTTTGTCTTTGTGTATTTGTGTGTCCACCTTTGTTTGATAAGTAATTATGGAATAAATTTTAAGGGGAGATAATTCTTTTTTATTGCATAGACCATACATGTATATAACTTTATATTCTTGAATTTAAAACCAATCCTGAATGATTATTAGGTAAATTAAGCCTAAATAGCATATACCAGAACATGTGCAGTCTGCTTTCTATTTGTCATAGATTTCTGTCATGTCTGTCATTGTATTTTCCATGTTTGAGAGTTTGAGGTTTGCTTGAGCATTTTCTTATGTTGGTTGATTTTATTGTCAAACATTACTGTTAGCTTCTTTAAAAATATAACGACACACAGATTTATATTTAACCCAAGGACTTCATATAGTATGACACTAATAACACTATAACATTTACCCTAAATATATTTGTTGGACTATATTTTATTTTTCATAGCAAAGAGTTTCATTTTTATTTCTTTCATATTTTCAGGGAAATAAGTACAATTATAAGATCATTGGGATGTGTTCCTAGTGAAGCAGAACTTCAAGATATTTTAGCAGAGGTATGTATAAAAAAAAAAATTTGTAATTTGAAAAAGTAAAATAGTTGTGCAAAATGGACTCTTATTTTATTCTTTAAATTTGACTCTGAGTATGCTTCTTAAAAAATTCATATGTAAAAGCACATCTCTTATCCTTTAATTGTCAAAACTTTTGCTGTCATTTATTTCTTCAAACATTTACCCAATTACCAAGAAATCTTTCAAAAATGATTTAAGGATTAAATGTTTTAGGGGTTTAGGGTTATGGTGTTTAACGCCACTTTCAACACTATTTCAGTTATATCGTGACGGTCAGTTTTATTGGTGGAGGAAACCGGAATACCTGGAGAAAACCATCGACCTGCTGTAAATGACTGACAAATTTAATCACATACTGTTGTATTGAGTACCCCTCGCCTGAGTCGGATTTGAACTCCCAAGGTTAGTGGAGATAGGCACTGATTGCATAGGTAGTTGTAAATCCAACTACCATACGATCACGACTGCCCCTTGAAATATTTACATCTGTGGTGTATATTAATTAACAAACAATTAATCAATGTATATTAATCACATAGATGAGGCAGTGTGATGATTTTCTCTGCATATGTATTATGTTTTAACTGATCTTTTAGATAGAAGAAGAAGAACCTACAGGATATATTAGATTTGAAAAGTTTTTACCCATGATGACAAAGACACTAATGGAAAGAAAGTAAGTCAACATCAGGCAACTGAAGACTAGCTCAGTCCTCACGATAATCACCAGTCCTCAGGACCAAGACCAGTCAATTTTTAAATTTTTTATTTAGATATATAATATAATACATGTAAATTCAAGAGTTTGTTTTTGGACCAGTAAATTCAAGTTTTCATTTCGTCTGTAGTTAAGTAGTTAGTACAATGTAGCCATCCCTTTTCCAATAAGAAAGTAACCTTATTAGAGGGGTGGCGTCCCTTAAGGGGGACAGTTTAGTAGTATTTCACCATCTCAATGCATTTGAAATCTGGCCTGATAAGAAGGGGATTACTGTTGTTAAGTAATGATTAGAAATACTGGTGTATAGAACCTAATTTTAGATCAGTCCAAACAATTTTTTTTAAGTACTGATAGATTTCTGATTCTTATTGTAAGGCTATGTCAGTGAATGAGATCACTATTTTCCCTTTTGGTAACTGGACTTCTAGAACCCTAGCAATTATAAACAAAACAAAAAAATCCTTTCATGTTCAAATTTAAAAAAAATCCTGCTCCAACAATAAAGATGATATAAATACTATGGTATTTCAGAAATTATAGTACATTATAATATAAATATGGACAGTAAAATACAAGATTCTATAAATGCTCATAGTTAAGGGATCACTGATCTAAGAAGGCAGAATCTGATTGTTATAGCTACATTTGATTGCTTTAGTTTAAGGATAAAAACACTGGTGTGTTTTACCCTTCTAGATTTAGTAGAACTATTTATATAGGGTTAGGGCTATGGTGTTTAATGCCACTTTCAACAATATTTCAGTTATATCGTGGCGGTCAGTTTTATTTGGTGGAGGAAGAACTATTTATACCGGTACATTACAAGCCGGTTTCTCATCTGTTGCAGTTAAATATGTTTTTTTTCTTTTAAAGATATAAACCACAACCAGAAGATATGATTTTAAAAGCTTTTCAAGTATTAGACCAGGATAGTAAAGGATTCCTGTTAACAGAAGAACTCACTAAATACATGATGGAGGAAGGTTATACACATACATTATATATTATTATTATCATTGAAATCTAAATACATGATGGAGGAAGGTTATACACATACATTCTATATTATTATTATCATTGAAATCTAAATACATGATGGAGGAAGGTTATACACTTACATTCTATATTATTATTATCATTGAAATCTAAATACATGATGGAGGAAGGTTATACACTTACATTCTATATTATTATTATCATTGAAATCTAAATACATGATGGAGGAAGGTTATACACTTACATTCTATATTATTATTATCATTGAAATTTAATTTTGATGGCATAATTTAGTAGGTTTCATTTACATAAATTGTTCAATGTTTTCAGTGTAATTTTTGATATTATGTTTCTCCTCACTTTATGTAGCATAAACATGTTTTTTTTATGAATATACAAAAATGTACATGAACAATCAATTTAAAGGTAGTTTTGGAACTAAAACAGACATTGTCAGTAGAAAAATGCTGGGGCGAAAATATTACTGGTATCATTTTCACTACCGGTACATGTATTTGTCAAATTATCTTGCAAAAACGTCGGTGGTGTGTGTAAATGGTTAGCATGCTCACCTAGAGTGCGGTAGATTGTGGGCTTGGGCCCCGATCGGGTCAAACCAAAGATTATAAAATTGGCATTTGTTGCTTCTCTGCTAAGCCTGCAGCATTAAGGAGAAAGAGCAAAGACTGGTTGGCTCGGAATCAGGATAATGTGTCCGAGTGGGTGACATGTCTATCCACGGACTGTTGTTTCAGTGAGCTATAAAAATCCAACTAAGCGCGTTGGTCTAGTTCAAAGCGAAAATACTATCATTGAATCAAAGTATCTTTTTTTCTGTCCATTTCAGGTGAGCCTTTCACACAGGAAGAAATAGACGAGATGTTATCAGCAGCTGTAGATCCAGACAAAGGGACAGTACTCTATAAAGATTATGCCTCACTAATGACAATTGATGAACTGTGATATTTCATTTATGTATTATATTTATCATTTTGTTGTATTAAATATGTTAATAAAAATGAATTGTACAATTGTCATTTCTACCAATTTAAAAATAAATACCCAAGAGGAAATTTTCTAAAGGTTTAAATTCTGGTTAAGACAGGGTTCACTGCATCATGTAGCTGTAAATCGTAGTTCTACTTCATTTATTTATACAAGTTGCTTCACGTTATGAAAAGAAAGTTTAAACAGTGATGGTCACTGAAGTTGTGAGTTTGAATCTCGCTCATGGAGAGGTGTACAACATTATGTGATAAAGTTTGTCAGTAACTTAAGACAAGTCTGTGGTTTTCTCCAGCTACTCTGGTTTCCTCCACCAGTTAAACTGACCTCTATGATATAACTGAAATATTGTTGAAAGTGATGTTAAACACCATAACCCTAACCTGTGATGGCCATCTGTATCAATTCCACCAATATCAACAAAACCAACAATCACCTTATCAAGTGTCTATTTGCAGTAATGACTGCCATTTTGGATCCTGTAATATACTTTGAAAATGACACTTCAAATAGTTTGAAATTGAATTGTTCTGTGTCACAGCTGCTGTTCATTTAAGAAATAATTCATGGGGGCTTGAATATATACTGATTTTAACACGGGTTGGCCCTTTATGCCAAATATTTTACCACAAGCGATAGCGAGGGGTAAAATATCGGCATAAAGGGCCAACCCGTGGTAAAATCAATATATATTCAAGCCCCCATGAATTATTTCTATTCTAATAGGACAAATACGGTATTGATTTTTATATAACAGCCAAAGCAAATTATGACGTTTCCGATCAGCTGATATACCAATATATGCATATTTTACCACCGGTTTGGACCCAAAGCGTTTGAAGGACGTCATATTAGAATTGGTACTAGAAATATACAGTTGCTAGGTTCACTTCCAAAAAGAAGAAGAAAGGGTCTGAAAGTCTTTTAGGATATTTACCAAAGTTAGAATATCCAATAGTTCCATGCTCACTATTGTTTTTCTTGATCCAGAAATATATGTTTGTTAGGTACTACCGGTATCCCAAAATATAACAGATCTGATCGAGAGTCTTCCATGATATTTTCCACAGTTGGAAATGAAATATTTTTTCAGCTCCATGTCCTGCAGCATATACTTCTTAAATAAAACGAGGCTAGTTAAGTACAAACAACAAAAAAGTTTTGGTCTGAACAACATACTAAAGTATAACATATAAAAAATTAATTTATTTGTTCTTAACATCTAAGGTCAAAGGTCACAGTGATGCTATTCTACATTACACTGTGCCATGTTTTAATAATGTCTTAAGACTAAACAGTTCTGCCTTGGACAAAGTTGTATGAATAAAAATCAATTATTTTGCCTTGTGGTCAAATGCCAAGGTCACAGTGACCTAATTTTTATATGTGAAACACTATTATGTCCTAATACATACAACAGTATATGCAAAATATGACAGCACTGTTCCTTAAACCAAACAGTTCTGCACAGGACATTGTTGTATTAGATGGTAAAGAAAAACAACAATCCAGGGTAATTCAATATGTCCTCTATGGTGAAGGGGAGACCACAAGCACTCGACGTCTGGACCCCCCTTTTTCCACAAAGTTGAATTTCACTAATTTTTTCCCCTTAAATATGTGTATTCTGGACTCCCCAGACGACACCTATTTAAGGTAAAAAAATAATTTAGTGAAATTCAACTTTGTGGGAAAAGGGGGATCCAGACGTCGAGTGCCTGTCAGTAGACATGATTAAAAAAATCACAGCAGTTCATCTTAAACAATTGTAGGTAATATTTACTCCCTCAAGGAATTTTTAACATTTACAGAGAAATGTATTGTGTATAAATTAAACTCTTCTATGAGTTTTATTAACTTAACCTGGCCAAAAATAGAAAATTCTTATATTGGCTAAAGGGTCTTAATTAATGTCAGTTGAATCTGTTGAAAGAATGAGCTTAGCAAGGAGCTGTTGACATATTGTATTGTTAATTTTTTGTTTCAATTTAAGATTTTTGGCAAATTTTGCAGATTACAGGAATAAGGCATATTTAAACAAATAATCACTAAAATAATCTTCTCTGAAACTACTCAATCAAGTTGACCCTAACTTGTTTGGAACAGTTCCCAATTTTAAAATATATTCGACTGATGTGAATTCCATTTAATATAAGATGAACACTGGTTAAAAACTTTTAAATTGCCCAGATTGGCATTTCTCAAGCCATAATCTGCTTGAATCTTAACTGCAAAATCGATCGAGGCATAATTACGAGTTGGCCCTAAATCATAATCATAATGAGAAAATAATTATCATCTTGAGCCTATAGCTAGTTGGAATTGTACTGAGAGAGTTTTCAACTTCATGTCGTATTGTTGAGCTATTGTTGTCTTATATATACATGTATAGTGAGTGAGTGATTGTTGTTTAACGCCAACTCAGCAATTTCTCAGCTATATCATAGCGAGAACAGGTTAATTTTCAATGAGGTCCTCTTTTTTACTACCGTGCCTTGACCTTATATTTAAACACGAGTGTCAGAGAAATCCATTTTGTCGGTAAATTTGCTGAAATGAATTAAAAATTTTGACTAATAATTTGTTGATAACCCCGTTTCTGTGATCAAGAATAGTATAAAACAGAGGCAGCATACAACGACATTTAACAATGAATTGTGGTTAAGAAAGGTTTGAAGATACCAAAGGGTAACCAGAATCCGTAAATCTAAGATACCAAAGGGTAACCAGAATCCGTAAATCTAAGATACCAAAGGGTAACCAGAATCCGTAAATCTAAAATACCAAAGGGTAACCAGAATCCGTAAATCTAAGATACCAAAGGGTAACCAGAATCCGTAAATCGAAGATACAGATAACAACACAATGGTCGTACATGAAAAAGGGACAAAACAATGGTTTATAAAACTAGAAATTGAGTATCACAAACCTCACCAGAAACTGGTGAACTAAGATGTTCCGGAAGGGTAGGCAGTTCCTGTTCCACTATTGCCGCCCGTCGTTAATTCATGATAAACATTCGGTAATAAATCGCATTGGTTGCCATTAAATATTGCGATCATTAATTTGATGTCGGCACAGTCATGTCGGTACCTATAGAGTAGTGGTGAGTTCAAGAGGAAGAACAATAATAAAAACACGCGGTTTGTATTTTTGATTTCTCTTAAATGTGAGTTGTATTCTGACATTTAACCAAGGATGTGTATAGTACCGGGTACTACTATACAAATCCTTGATTTAACCCAGATCTTCTATTTTTTGTCAGGGCCTGGGTGGCTCAATGAGTTAGGTCGTTGGATCTAACAACTCATACAAGCACATCACGAATACGTCGTGGGTTCGGCGAATAGCTATGTAAATTAGAAAAAGGGTGCACTCGACTCGCAGCCGCAAGTGATAAAGTTTACCAGTTGCTTGCCCATGGTCGTTGGTTCTCTCTGGGTATTCCGGATTCCTCCACCACCAAAACTGGTTGCCATGATATAGCTGAAATATTGTTGAAAGTGGAGTTATAACACCAAAAATCAAAATCAACTCTATTTTTTGTACAATTATAAAAAAAATGTTATAAAACAAGACAACAATCAAAATAGATCAAGGTTTTTGATTGCAAAATATAAATGTTTGCAGAAGAAAAAAAACAATTGAGAGTTAAGTTCTGAATGGCGAATACAACGTATCATTTGTAATTTATTATTCAGCTTATTAAGGTTCATGTTAACGTTGAAAATAAAGAAAATAGAGCTTTTTATACTCCCTGAAAACATAGTCTTTCGAAATAATAATTTAATCGCCTGCCTGTTTGCGCCAAAAAATTGCCCGCATATTAGCAACCATGCATGACGCCTCATTCATTCGGAGTTTAACCAACACCAACAAGAGAATACAGATAACATACCTGATTTAATTAAAGTCATTTATTCTTGAAAGACACGATTGTTTTCCTATCTATAGAACTATGTACATTTTTTTATTTCAAAAAGATATCAAATTTAAATTCAATATTAAAATTTTATTATTAAACAATACAGTTTGTGCCAATTATACAAATTATACAAATAAATATGTAACAAAGAGAAAATAAAATCGACATTTTCGGTACATGTATATTTAAAATTGTCATTTACCTTTCGATATGCTGCAAGAATGAATAAATTTCTTACGCACAACCACTTGCAGCATTATACTTGCAACACTTAAAGCTATGCATCTCTAATTTTCTCGTTTCATTTTTTTTTAAGAATATTCAATTATTTCTACCCTTGTGTAAAATTCGTTTCATTTGCTTACACCTGCAAATTGTATGAACCAATATGTCAGCGCCCATGTATTTGTAAACAATTCATAAAACTCATCATAAAAATGACCAGTTTGAAGAATCTTGTTACAGAAGCGAAAGTGGATGGTCTCCATTCCGTAGTAGAAAATGGAAATCAAAAGTTTCTGTGCTTCACCAGATTTTCTACAGACTGGATAATATGTGTTACAGACGGTGTGGATATGTGGAGACTGGAACTTGACGACGAAGAATTGGAATCTTGCAGAGAACTCGCGGAAGCCACTTCAATGGATTCATATTTAGGGAAAATCAGGTGTGTGGTTGTTTTAATTAGACCGAACTCTTCTGGCTCTATATTGATGAGGACCAATTACTTCGCAATTTTTTACTTGTTTGTGCACAGGGACTCTGATAACTACTTCTGACAAATATCCGATCTCTGGCAATCTCGTAGAACCACAGGAATCGGAAATTTTATCAATAAAATACGGTCAAACGTTGTAATTTACTATCCGCGTACCTTTACTATCAATGCTATACGGTCAAACGTTGTATTAATTTACTATCGGCGTACCTTTACTATCAATACTACAATGTATATATAATAGCATTGATAGTCCCGGAAGTCAACATGATAGTCATGATAATCATAAGTACATGTAGGTGATGCACGGTGTGTACCAAATACCAATATTTTATTCCAATTAAGGTCCCCCAAGGGGCAATGACAAATATACATTTATAATTTAAATGCAGTTACAACAATACAGAATGAAGCCCATATGTTCATACACAAGACAATTCTAACTATTTAAATGATAACATGTTATAGTAAGTGGGCTGTGTTTGGCAGCGCGACCTGAGTAGAGGCAAGGATAATGTATAGTAACAGAGTACATCATATGGTTGAAGAATAGACTACTTGTATGCGATCACTTAGCTGGAGGAGACACCAGGGGACGGTGCTTAACAATTGTTTGTTGATTCTCCCTGTCTCTGATCCAGCAAAGCAAGCGGCCCAAATAGTAAAACATCACGTGTTTGATGAAAGGAAGGACTGTGATAGCTTAACTGGAGGAGACACCAGGGGACGGTGCTTAAGAATCGCATTTCGATTCTCCCCGTGTCTGATCCAGGAAAGCAAGCAGTTCGAGTAATAAACTGAAATGGGGATGAATAAATGTATTATTTGTCTGCAACAGACACCAAGGGACAGTGCTTCAGGAAGTGCATTGCATCTACTAAGATTAGCAATGAGCATTCCTCCTCGTGTCTAGTGCAGACAAACAACAATATATTTTAGACATTAATATATAGATTTTGTTATAAAAAAAATTGAAGTAGTGTTATTCAGTCACTTAAATTACGTGCAGTATTTATAAATAAAGTGACACAACTCTTTTAAAACTGATACATCCTCACAGGTCATTAACCAGTAAAATTTTTCTTGAGGATTTAATTGTAGAAAATTGTGACATGATTGAGATATTGTTCTGAACAGCTGTTGTCGTTCTTCTCTAAATTTGCTGCAGCAAAGGAGAAAATGAATTTCATCTTCTACCTCTCCCGAGTCGCACCACCCACACAACCTATGGTGTGGAGGGATACCCTGGTATCTACCAGTCTCAATATGTAAACGATGTGCTGAGATTCTTAGTTTTGTTAAACTTCTCCTATGCTCAAAATTACCAATAACAGATAGATAATTTTCAAACCCAAAATGTACTTTAAATGTGGTGTAAGTGCGAAGCTTCCCCTCTGAGTATTGTATCGTCTGATTTTTTCATAGTTCCAAAAAACCGTTCCGAACAGAATATAATTTGGGTGGGAAATGTTGACTTCCGAGCAGGGATCTCGGCCGTTTGGTCAAATCAGGTCATGAAATGTTTGAAAACAGCATAAAAGGTAAAAATCAGTATCAAAGGTATGTAAATATGTACAATTTATTCAATTCCTGACATTTTAATAGCCAATGACCGATATTTCTGGGCAAAGATCAGACGAAATTATGATTTTGAGAAAAGGCGGTATGTAACTCGATGTTTCCCTTTTGGTATGTTCTACGAGATTGCTATTGCCAGAGATCGGATATTTGTCAGAAATAGTTATCCGAGTCCCTGTGGTTTGTGTCGGCTTATTTCTATATAGAATATCATGGACCGTCTTGGTCATGATCGGATGGTAGTTGGATTTACAACTACCTCAGTGTACAATCAATGCCTGTCATCACTAATGTTGTGAGTTCGGATCGCGCTCATGGCGAGGTGTACTCGATACAACATTATGTGATGAAGTTTGTCAGTGACCTGAGACAGGTCGGGGTTTTTCTCCGGATATTCCGGTTCCTTCCACCAATTAAACTGACGGCCACGATATAACTTTAAAAGTGGTGTTCATTACCATAACCCTCCTCTATTTCTATATCGTTCAGTACATCCTTTTAAATGGTTAGTTATTTTAAATGTTACCCTTGGACTAACTCTCGATGGAAATATTTTGAATTTTTCTACACATGATACGCATATCATGATCAGAGAACATTTGTAAGGCCCTTTTACTTAGAGGGAACAGTACCACCACTGATGTGAAAAATGAGTTCTAAATCGGTAGTGAAATTAAATACACCAATTTCCTATTTGTTTCCTTTCAAACGAGGCAAAAATGCAGACAGTCCCATTATGACAGAAAAGATAATAATTAGTTATAGAATCTATTGTCCTCATTCAGGATACATGTGTTAAATTACTAATAATATTGGGAAAATATGACTTTGGAATGTCAGTGATTATTATTGGGGTTTATTTGATTTCTTGGAATGGAACATGCAAAGATGGATACTAATAATTTTGTTGTTTAACTCTTAACTTGTCACAGTTGTCTTCTTCAAACATTGGTCCAACAATTCATGTGTGTTCGTGCATGACGTGCAATTTGACAATAATTGATATTTGGCGATAACTGGTCCTTCATCAGTACGATTGATTTATTTTTGGTGTTTTAACGCCACCTTCAACAATATTTCAGCTATATCATGGCGACCAGTTTTAGTGGTGGAGGAAGCCGGATAGTCCGAGATTCCTCTGCCGTTCGACGACCATTTAGAACTTGCTGTTGTCGTTGAACGTCAGAGCGCTTGCCATAATCAAAACAGCGGATTTTCCTCTCCCACTCGAGAGAGGCACATTTCCACGTTTTGTGGCCATCAGATTTTATTTTCTATCCAAAACCCTAATATATATCGCTTCACCAATCATTTTTCTATTCATTCATAACCATCTTACCCTCAGAAATTGGTGTTACACTCCATTACAGCACAATTTCCCCCAGACCACATGATTTCGTCATTTTGAACACTGACATTGAAATA
>MJUT01059077.1:563551-575938 GCA_002080005.1 Gigantidas platifrons | reverse complement strand
GGCTTTCCCGTTAACAGTCTTCATTGCTCTCTTATAATTTCTTGTTTACTAGAAGAAAAGATATCTAATGCCTTGGGGCTTTCCCGTTAACAGTCTTCATTGCTCTCTTATAATTTCTTGTTTACTAGAAGAAAAGATATCTAATGCCTTGGGGCTTTCACGTCAACAGTCTTCGTTGCTCTCTTGTAATTTCTTGTTTACTAGAAGAAAATATATCTAATGCCTTGGGGCTTTCCCGTTAACAGTATTCATTGCTCTCTTATAATTTCTTGTTTACTATTTATCAACATGAAATCTGGACGAAAGTAACATGGCACTAATTAATGTAATTTATGCTAATTATTTTAATTTGTACACGTATATATTGTTTCATTTAATTAACTTAAGTCATAAATTAGACAGACGACATGTATCAATAGTAAATTAAATACGAAAAGGCGAGTTCAAGGTTCTGACTTTTAGTTATGGTAATATAAAATTACGCATTTGTGAAATAAAGGTGTCTACCACCTGCTGTATGCAGAAGTGTAAACTAGTAAATTGCATTAATTTCCAGGGGTGCAATTAATTCCCACTTTTTTGCAAAAAAGTTGAATAATTAGCATGGAAGCAAAAAATGTTTAGTTTAGCAAGAGGTGTAAGGGAAAGGTATGCTTGGAAGCCAAATGACCAATCCCCCTCCCCGTTTTTCGCTTTTCAGTTCTGACAGGTTGTTCCCCTCCCCCACTTAATGGTCCTTTCCTAAGCTTGTCCCACTTTTCAGTTCACACCTACGTCTCCGATTTCCATTCATAAGAGTACTGATGTTATACAGAATTGACATCTTCAATAGACATTTACCATTGTTATTGACATCAAATGGCTTTTATGTATGGGTTACGAGATAGAAGAGGTCAAACTGAGCCAAACGGGAACTAACACTTAAAATGATAATTTTCCATTGAATTTCTTTGGACGATTCTTGTCTGGGGTGACCCTACATATTTGTTGCAACTCATACCATAGACACGTGGGGCCAAAAGGGACCAATACTCAACAAATTAGAATTTTTACATACTGGATATAAACCTAAAATTTAGTATTCTGCAGATGATACGCATAACTAGAAATTTAGCATTACAGATGGTCATCATAATAATAAGGGTGGAACATATGGTATTAAAGAGGATGGGCCACTTTCCCCTTATTTTGTTTCACTAGGATGGCAAATTTCACACCTATTGACTACGTGGTATTAAATGATGAATTTAAGAAGCAAAAATACTGTTCGACATTTTTGTGTACAGTTGTCATATATTATGGTCAGTAAAACAGAGAAAAACTACCATGAAAAACCAACAAAATCGTAATTTGTACATTTTCCAAGGATTTCAGGCACTTGGAACAGGGAATCCCCTATGAGGCACTTCCACAACCAACATGAAGTATGGTTTTTATGATCGTCTATATGTCTTTTAACCCTCCACAAAAATTGAGTTTGGTTGTCAAGGTCCTAGATATAGAAAAATCAACTTTTTAGAAAAAAAACGCACAGGGCACTTGCCTATATGTATATGTAATTTTGTATACATATATATGTATACATATGTATATGTAATTTTGCCACAATTAGTACGAGTCTGGTATCTCAATCGGTATGATGGGTCGATGTCATGTAATTGCGAAGTGAAGTGTTATTTTTGTTATGGGTTCGAGTCTTGTCAACAGCTGGAATTTTTTTTGGCCTACAAATTTTATATTTTTGGTCAAAATAAAATAATTGGTGAGCACTTGACTTTATGAAAGCTAAGCAAATACACCAGTTGGCATGAATTATATTTATCTTGTTTATATTTATAGTATTATGCCCGGTCCTTATGTATATCAAAGCACACTTCCTATTCCCGTGAGTTTGTTTACAATTACATTCTGCAAAACTTTACAAACATAAACAGTAAGTTTAATTCCATAGAATTTCGACCAAAACATAAATATGTCAGTGTGTAAATTACTACAGCAACAATGAAAATCAAGTGTTGTATATGCCATAAACATAAAAAAGGTCAAGCCACGAAAATAACTGAGAAACAACTAGAATATTTTTAAGGTCAAGGAAATTATGTTCTTGAAAGTGGAATTATTTGTACTCAATGTAGACAAGTTTTTTTTATGGTAATGGAAAAATCAAAGAAAAGGCGAAAAATGATCAGCATAAATCACCACCCTCAGGTGCAACTTCTACATGTATTACACTTCCAATCGTAACTGTTGGTAAAACTACGAGAATTTGTGCCGTATGCAGAACAACTGGAGGTCCGTTTGTAGCTATACCTGAAAAGGCCAGAATGTCTATACAATTTTTGTATTTATTAAACAAGGTCTGATTGTACCAGTTGGTGTCCGGTGTTGTCCATGCTAAGAATTATGACTTCAGTTGTCGGCCGGTGCATATATTGTATCTTGACCTGTGTCGGTCTAATATCTATAGCGTGCCGTGACGCTGCAAATTCCTTTTGGTTGCGGCACCATAACAAAACTTAACCTAACAAATAATTCGTTTTGATTCAGGACAAATGACAGTGTACACACCGTTTGATCATCTGTAAAAAAAAAAAACCCACATGGACTTAAGCTTCGCTTCATACGATTTTTTGTTGATGAGCACAGTCTACAAATATTCACATGTGTCTCATTCAGAACCATGGGTTATTCGTTAGATATTGCCAAATGTTCACGAAATATATATATTTGGTAAGCACATGAATTTTGAATAATTTCAAACTTTCATATGAAGAATAAATATTGTTTTATGTCTGATCTTATTTGATATATTATATTTCCATGTGAGCCTTATGTTTCTCTTTTCTTAATGACGATAGCTAAACATGCCAATCTTGTTCAGAAATAGCCTAAAAATTGCTGTCGTAAATAGACAATATATGAAAAATTATTTAACGAAGACAACAATAGTTGTGGCCTTACAGCTGGGGGAATGCCTGTTGCTGGACCAACACTGGATTATTGTTAGCACATGTCTTGGCATTGTGTATATCACCGTCTTGGCATTGTGTGTATCACCGTCTTGACATTGTGTGTATCATCGTCTTGACATTGTGTGTATCATCGTCTTGACATTGTGTATCACCGTCTTGACATTGTGTGTATCATCGTCTTGACATTGTGTGTATTACCGTCGTAACATTCCAGCTTTTACAAAACTGGCACAAAGATTGGCAATTAATACCTATGTTTGGTTTAGGAGTTACCTGATTTTAGGCAAATGCCATATTGTAAAATTGGTAACCAAGAAGCGTACGACCAACGTCAATGTAGGTCTAACATTGTATTACTCTCTGGGAGAATCATGCAGTTTAATTGGATCAACATTAATGATCAAAGAAACATTTGTCTTTCTATTAAAACAGGTATTTAAATGGCTATCCCACGTAGAAAGAGTAGTGACAGTTTACTGGACACAGCAGACGATCTGGTGGACAGACTTGATGGTCTAGCTGATATCTTGGCTGAGATAGAAGACACGTTTCAAAAGGTACTAATGTAACGATAAAAAAGTGACACATATATATGTGTATACATATATAACTGTATATTATACCTTGGGCTTTCTTTTTATACATGCACAATAAACTGAAACATTAATTTAAACAAAATTGTATAACATTGTATTTACACCTGTGTAGTTTTTGCAGATCATTTGTTCTTTTGTCCTTTTTCGTTTGGCCATTGTATTGTTTGTCCTTCTTCACTTTATCTCGTACGGGTATAAAGAAACAAATATATAAAGTTTTGGCGGCAATTGGCCACAGGTTTAATTTCATATCAATATATATAGATACAATAACAAGATATGCGGTTACCGACAATTTATGGCAACCTTTTGATAGATGGTAGATAGATATTCAATATCAGATCAATATATATAAATGTATAGATAGATAGATAGATCATANTCGTTTGGCCATTGTATTGTCTGTCCTTCTTCTCCTTTTTCGTTTGGCCATTGTATTGTCTGTCCTTCTTCTCCTTTTTCGTTTGGCCATTGTATTGTCTGTCCTTCTTCACTTTACAGCTTCTAATTACCCATTAAGTTTCTTCAAACTTATCTTGCATTAAATGTTGAACTTTGTATATCAGTCACAAATATATATATTTTTATATGTCAACGGCGCTGACGACGGCTGTCTTTTTGGATTGTTTAATAGTATCATTGGAGCAGAAAATTATAACTTTCACGCAGATTGCCACTTGCCATTTAATAAGAAATACGTACGAGTGGCATTTGTTTTCATACAAGGTCAATGTCCAAAATTACCATAACCTGAAATATAATTATAGGCCTATAGATCTAGCTCGGTGTTGATATTGTTCTGTTAGAGACATTTTATATGTATCATGTCTCTTTTGCGACTCTAAAATCTTGAATGTTATAATTGTATAGGAAGAAGAAGATGCTAATGACACGAAAAGACCAAATATTTTTAGACGTCTGAAGGATGGTTTAGATTCAGCGAGGTCCCTAATTGCTTGTCTGAAGAGAGAAAAGTGGAGGATAAATCGAAGAAAGATGAGCGTTGATATGAGAATGGGTGAACTGGAAGATTACAAGACGCACCTCAAACAAGACATGGTATATATAATATATTCTTAATTATAACTGCCAAATAAAATAATCAAGATCATTGTGTTGGACAACTCATGGAAAAACTATGAAAAAGAGGGTTGAACAAAACCGACTGGCGTGCACCTTGTCCCACATACAATTCTCCGATCTTGCGGTAATTTTGGTATATAGAAATGCAGATACATGCATACGCGTCTATCAAATTTAAAGACGTTAAATACACAGGGTCGGTCTTAAGCCAATTGGACTAATTTCTTCCAATTAGGCCCGCATTAGAGCTATCTACTCTCGGCTGTTCAAGTACACACAACAACACATTGCATGTTTTACAGAGAACAGTATTTGGTCCGCACCTTCCAGGTACCGGTTCTTGGTTTATTTGGCTTTCCAATCTTACGATTTTGAGCTCTCTTGATGAAGGTTAGTCCAGAAACGCGTCGTGCGCACTTAATATCATCTACATGTACATGTATCACCTTATAGTAACAGAAAAAAATGTAATATACATGTAATACATGTTCAATAAACTTAAATTACCAAAACAAATAGTTCACGTGCTGTCGCTGCAATAAAAACATAAAAATGTCGAGGGCCGACGTGAGCCACGCAGAGGTTGTCGTGTTAAATTCTGGTTCATTTGATTGATTGATTGATTGGTGTTTAACGTCCAGCGAGCAATTTTTCAGCTATATTCAGGACTAGCTATTGAGAAAAAATTTCTTTTTTTTCTTTTCATGGGAAGTCTTTATTGTAATAATATCTTAACTTTATCGGTGGTAGGCACTGATCACACATGTAAATGAATACCTAACTACCATGCGGTTCGCGGCCACGGCAGCATAATATCATTTCAAGAAAAGTTTGTAGTATACCATACAGCATTAAATGGTTTATTATTTGCAATTAACATCTAAATTTGTTTTGTAGACTCACTTGAATATGACTGTGGATGAATTAGCAGCAAGATTGATACAATCAGAAAACGATAACTGTGATGCACAGGAAGCCTTGGAAGAGGTAGAAAACAGCAAAGCGGAAGTTGAGGATGAGCTGAATGATGCCAACAAACAGATCGAAAGTAAATTGCTAAATTTGTTATGAATAAGTTTATCATCCATCAGAAGTAGGTTATTGTATAATATAAAACAATGAGATGACTAATCGAAGTTTTTGAAAGAAATCGAATTGGAAATTTATAAATACCGGTTACCCAATAATGACGATCAGTGGTCTTTTTGATAATTTGTATAATTGCTACTTAAATAATAGCAAAGACAAACGATCATATCTAGTAAGAAAAATACAAAATAAACATCGAACACATTTACATTTTTATTTTAATCTTAATACATTTTGTAGCCATATATGTATTTCTGTCTTTAGCTTTGTAAATGATGCCGATCTCAAAATATGGAAGATTAAAGTACAAAACAATTGAAAGCAGAAATAAACTAAACAAATCCAATACTATCTATACCTGAGTCAAGAAACAGAAATAAACTAAACAAATCCAATACTATCTATACCTGAGTCAAGAAACATTTAAGTCAATACTATCTATACCTGAGTCAAGAAACATTTAAGTCAAGATTATCTATACCTGAGTCAAGAAACATTTAAGTCAAGTTTTTTGAGACATTGGGCATCACCACAGCATAATGACTAGTAATTTCATATGTCCATTGGACCTTTAATTTTTTTCGGTGGTTGTGATGTCTCGTCTGTAGTTTTTTTTTAAGTAAAATATATCTGCTTTATGTATCACTAATTTTATTTCGTCTTATTTTTGTTGTGCCATAGAAAGCATCTTCATCATTATAATATGAACAAGGGTGATAATAAAGGCTTGACACTTGATCTTTTCTTATTTTTAGAATTAAAAGAAGAAAAGGATGATCTAGTTACAGAAATACACTCTCTTAGACGTCTAAGGGCTGATTCGTTCGTAGGTAGAGAAAACGAAGAATTACGTTCGGAGATTGAGGTGCTTCACGAGGAACGTCACCAACTAAAAGCAATAATACGGGAAATGGAAAGCAATCAAATGGAAAACAACAGTCAAGATGGAGGTTCCGAAATAACAGATGTTAACTTGAATGCATTAACATTGAAAGCTGATGATACCATCAATTCTAGCATAAAATTTGAAACCAAACCGGAATATGTATGATACACAGATGTCCACTAAAGCTTACACTCGATATGATAGTACATGTACAGCCTCCCAATTGTTCTAAGTTTGGGTATTTCAGTGTTTATCCACAGGGGCTTGAATCGCTTTCATAGAGGTCACGCGGCCTATATACCCTATATACTAACAAGGGATGTAACGACCAACGTAGCCAAGCCATTACCAGTTCTGTTTCAGGCTTGAAAACAAAATATTAAAAAATCAGACATTCACACAATATTTGTTGTCATTCGCTAGCATATTGATTTATCTTTCCGACGAGACATAATTTTTCACAACTGCTTCACTCTAGAAGTCATAGCACCCCAGCAAACTTGAAACTTTGCTCCAAAATATGTCACCAACGTTTTGCTATGACGGACAGTCAACGGTAAAACTCCAAGAGTAAAGAGCACAATTGCGGACAATATCCGCATAAATCCTGACTGTCGTAAATACCTATGAACGCCTTCGACTCAACTATCACCAGAACAGTTTACATATTGCAGACGAACAGCGGTAACCCACGTTTTTCAGTCCGGTATGAATCCTTTCAAATCTTGGATGCCATCTGTCATCTGATTGGTTAATATTTCGCACGACACGCCCACATTCTGATAACGCTTGAAATATATGCTTTAAGAAAAATTTCAGTGAGAATTACTTTTAGAAGTAATTTTATATGATTATAATATACCTAAAAATCATTTACAATATCTTTTATATGTTACGAATAAGTAAAAACACTTACCTTGCCGTGAGAAATATTAACCAATCAGATGACAGCTCTATACTCTTGGAGTTTTACCGTCAAAACTGTCCGTCATAGCAAAACGTTGGTGACCTATTTTGGAGCAAAGTTTCAAGTTTGCAGGGGTGCTAGAGTGAAGCAGTTGTGAAAAATTATGTCTCGTCGGAAAGATAAATCAATATGCTAGCGAATGACAACAAAGATTGTTTGAATGTGTGATTTTTTAATATTTTTTTCAAGCCTGTAACAGAACTGGTAATGGCTTGGATACCACAGGCACTTGTTTCTGGTAAAAAAAATATACCTAGATACATGGTATATATAGTATCTAGGTATATTTTTTTTACCAGAAACAAGTGCCTGTGTTGGCTACGTTGGTCGTTACATCCCTTGTTAGTATATAGGGTATATAGGCCGCGTGACCTCTATGAAAGCGATTCAAGCCACTGTGTTTATCTAACCGACTTGCTCCAGCAATTGTTAGTGTTTATTATTTCTCCTGTGATAATGTACTGTAAATAAACTGTTCAGGTGTATTCAGTATACATGTTACCATGACATCATGCACTTTCTTTTATATGGGCGATATCCAGTTTTGATCGCATTCGTCTTTTTTTCTATGGAGTGAGTGATTGTTGTTTAACGCCAACTCATCCATTTACCATTTGGCCAGAACAAGTTAATTTTGAATGAGATGATGATGATGATGAGGTCCACTTGGTACTAGATCAACACTCTTAGCTTGATTTGTTTTGTGTTAGCTCACCGAAACAGTCCGTGGATAGACATGTCGACCCAATCGGACACATTATCCTGATTTCAAGCCAACCAGTCTTTGCTCTTTCTCCTTAATGCATAATTAGTAGAGAAGCAACAAGTATCAATTTTTGTCTTTGGTTTGACCCGATCCGGGGGCTCGAATCCACGATCTACCGCACTCGTGTCGAGCACGCTAACCATTACACCACTGATTCGGTTATATTTATATGGACACTTCATGCATGCACTGAATGATATAAGAGACAACATTTTATGAATACCTCCTAAACCCCTAGATAGAATAAAATGCTTTTTGTTTCTTACAAATGTTTGCTATGAACTGTAGATATGCATAATTTGTTGCCGACGACTGTATCTCAAGAACTCATACACATGGTATGCGATTACCCAGACTGCATTATTATAGGGGCAGGGGTGGGTAATCTTTATATTGATATGTACATATAATTATGTAAATAAAAACTTTGTATGAAATTTGTTTTTGTATGCTTGTGTACCTATAGCTATCACTAAGACTTTCTGTTGTTATCGCTACATACAAATGTATAATATACATACTAAATGATTGTGATAAATTAGTTTAATAATACTACCCTAGACCTGATTTAAAATCAAAAGAAAAACTAATAAAATACAGACAATGAAAGGCTATGAGTGTTTGACGTCGCTTTACTGAGGATTATTTTTCAGTAATTTCAGTAATATCAGTAATATCTGACAGTCAGTTTCACTGGTAGATGAACACGGGTACCCGGAGAAAGCCACAATAAACTTGCACCAAGTTACTGGCAAACTTTATGACTATAATATTTGATTAACGTATATTTCAACAGACAGTCGTCATTATATGGGTACCAATTTTGTCCCTCTTCTGACTGATTTCTGAGTTGTTCTTTTATTCGTATAAATCGGACTTCATGCAGGGGCTTCTCATTAAAAAACGAAAAGAAGCTAGCCTGGCGTTTTAATTTCACGTTCCGTTATAATTAGATACATTTGCATAATATGTCCTTTCACTAAATAATTTCCAAGTTTGATGTTTATATTGATTGGTTATTGGTTAACAGTCGGCGACAATATTTCAGATATATTCAGGATAAGTTCAGCAATATATAAATCATATATAGTGTTGTGGTGTTTAACGCCACTTTCAACAATATCTCAGTTATATTGTGCAGTCATTTTTATTGGTGGAGGAAACCACAGGCATTCGAATTCCGGACCCCCCTTTTCCTCATTTGGTCCCTCTCGCGATTATGGTATGGATCTTAGTCTGGAAGTCTATCTTTGAGCCATTTATCCATATTTTACAACATTTCGTGTTACAACTCTCTCGTTCTACTAACTTTTGTTTCTAGGTCCAGCTGCCGTTTTACTAAAAAAAATCCACCACAGTGCGCATTTATTGTTCATGACAGAAAAAGAAAATATTGCGTGACATTATTTCCGAAGGAAACGTGTCAGTGTGAATCTACCTCTACATGCTATCATATTTTGGCTGCTAAAATTAGTATCGGATTGGAACCCGTTCAAAAAAAAATAGAGCTGTTAATTTAACGGCATTTTCAAAAAATAGTAAGAAAAAAATTGACAAAAAGTCAGGAAGAAAACAACCAAGAGCTAATGATTACGAAATTGAATTTGAACCAGCACCTGATTCGGCATTTTCTTTAAATACGCCATGAAAACAAATTTTGGAAAAAATACCGTCTACAGTAAGGCAGACATTTCGACTCCAAAATCAAAGAGAACGATTGACCTCAGTATGATATTAGAAGAAGAAAATGAAATAAACACCAATCCGACTGTACTTGATTCCTCAAACGATAAAGGAGAACATCTAGATTCTTATAAAACGCTTCCTGTTAAAAACGTAAAATTGAGCATGAAAAGGTAGATCCAAACAGCACACATGTCTCAAAAAAGTGGGTAGGCTTTTGTACTCTTCGACATAAACAAGATATTTTAAATAACAAATATTTGTGTTCGGATGTGATAATTTCAGCTCAAACCCTGTTACAAATACAGTTTCCTAACATAAACGGTTTCCAAGAAACGACTTTGGCACCAGTATTTTCAAATGGTAAATGGACAAGTAGTACAGGATTCCAAGAAGAGGATGCGTTCAGATACACCATAACGGTAGAGATCATTGGGTTATGTCAATTCAAATAGAAAACGGCGATATTTACTTGTTAGACAGTTTAGGGTTAAAAATCAACACATCGCTTGAATTCCAACTGTGTAAAATATACTGGCAAAACAAAAACAAAATTTTGATTAAAATCCCAGAGGTTCAGAAACAAGACAACAGCATAGATTGTGGATTATTCGCTATAGCAAACGTGGTCGAATTTTGCAACAATGGCTTTAAAGGAGGGACTCATATAAATTACGATGAAAAATATATGCGAGATCATTTAATTTATTGTCTTGAAAGGGGGTTCTTCTCGCAATTTCCAAAAAAATCGCATTGGCAGGGCGTCTAAAATTTTGAAAGCAAAAGACCACCTTATACCAATAAATTGTAACTGTGGAAGTCCCAATACAATCGAAGATATGATAGGATGTGACGGGAAAAATGGGAGAAAATTGTGTAATGTTTAGAGACACAAGTCCTGTGCTGGTATTATAGGGAATGGTAACAACTGGTTATGCGAAGTACACAAGGCGCCATGACGGCTGAGCGAAACAGAAGAATGATGTTTTCCTATGTATTACGGTATAAAGAATGTTATCATTTTCAAATATTATAATAAATTACATTTAATTTTCTTGTTGCAAAACCCCTTCAAACTAACTTGGACATTCATGTCTTTTTATTTGTATATAAATTGTCTTTGAAAATCCAATTTTTTTTTTGACCGGTTAACAACACATTAGAGCAATAAACATTCAAAGTTAAAGATATTACATCATTTCAATAATACCAGATGCTTTGGTCGTTTCTTACAACAATCAATTGTCTCTAGGAATCAATAAAAAAAGGACCAGGAACCTAAAAGTTCAAGCAATACACGTTCAAAGTCGTAAATCTGACATACGATCAGAGTCTTTTCCGGCCGCGGTTTTGGACTTTTCTTTTGAAATAATTAAAATAAACTTAACATCATTTTCATTATGAATGAAATGTCTTTGGAAATCAATAAAAAAAATTTGACCGGGTCCCCTCAATTTCATGCAATACACATTCAAAGTTGAAAAAATGACTTCCGATTTAACACATCAGCTATCTTTCCGGCCACGGTTTTTGCCATTTTTCTTGAAATTATATATATCTTGTTCATAAATAAAATGTCTTTGGAAATCAATAAAGAGTTTTTGACAGGGTTATATATATTTCGAGATATTTGAGTTCAAAGTCGTAAATTTGGTTTGAAAATTTTACCAAAATTTTGTTCCGGCTTTAAAATTAATTTTAATTTAAATTAATTATATATAAAAACACGTTCAACTTATTAGTCTACATATACGCATTCAGAAGATATGACAGAAAAGTATGTATTTTTTCATTTTCGGCTTTTTTATCAATTTTTTTTTTCGGCCATCATATTGGCTTTAGAATTAATTTTAATTTAAATTAATTATATATAATCTGATAAATCTTCTTATAAGCTTTAAAAATCCGTTCAAATTATTATCAGAAGATATGATAGAAAAAGTATCTTTTCATTTTCCGAGTGTTCATTTTCCGTCTTTTAGACCCTCCCAAATATAAGGACAGAACAACGGGTCGTTTGGGAGGGTCTAAAACGCGGAAGTGTGAAAACAAAGAAGTCCAAAATAGGTACTTGAAAGGTCATATCATGAAAAGTACTCAACCTAGGATAAAAATCTAAACGGATTCTTAAAGATATTATTAAGATCTATCTTTTAAAGGAATGAATAATAAAATATTTTATTATTTAGGTACTTAAAAGTTGACCGGAAATGTAAAAAATGAGAACAGACAATGAACAAAATTTCCACTTTGATCTCAAATTTCTCAAAATTCAAAGACCCCGGTCAAAAACCGTTTAAATATTCTTAAAGACAATTTTATACTCTATCAGACGATATAAATAT
>MJUT01059077.1:534586-550094 GCA_002080005.1 Gigantidas platifrons | reverse complement strand
AAAAAAAAATGCCGCCCTCCCTCATCAATTTTGACAAAAAAGGGCCCGAGAACCAAGTAATTAACTTTGCATGGCCTTAATGTATTATATATAATGAAATGCACACACATTTGAACTTGAATAATGTAAATAGTTGTGGATGTGTTATTATTATTGGTGTAAATGACACTTTGAACTATATTTTCGTTGTACATCGTGAGTTAAGCATGAACTTGAAGTTCTGATGTCATAAGTTAACCATACAGGTAAGAAAAATTGTAACATAAAAAATTCAAGTTCATGTTTAACTCATGAAATCTTAAGAACCACAATTCAAACAAATTACATGAAAATTAAGAATTTGAAACAACATAAAATTCTGAATTTAATGGGAAAAATTCATCAAAATGGCATAAAAAATTGGTTCAGGAGAATTTTTCGAAAAAATTGTTGTTTTATATGAAATTGTCTAACCACTTTTCAAGTACATTCCCTGTGAAATAAAGTTAAGCTTTTAATTGAATTTGATACAATAAATACAATGCCTTTGCTAAATATTGCAGTGAAGAGTACTAGTCTAACTTACGTCTAGAATTAATATCTTACTCTTTAACTTGTCTGTTTCAGGAAAATTTTGAAGTGACAACTTTGAGAATTGATGTTGTAACAGATGGCCGACGCGCTGAAGTAGAATTTACAAAAGACTGGCAACTTGATGCAAATAGAAGAGATTTAACTATCAATGCTATGTTTTTAGGTAAAATGTAGGCATTTGTATAAAATAAATTATATTATTAATTTATCCTGTAATCATTATAATTACTGTACTGCATCGTTGGTGTAATGGTTAGCATGCTCGCCTTGAGTATTGTAGACCGTAGGTTTCAGCCCTGGTTGGGTCAAATCAAAGATTATAAAATTGCTATTTGTTGCTTCTCATAAGGAGTAAGAGCAAAGACTGGTTCGCTTGGAATCAGGATAGCGTGTCAAATGGTGCCACATGTCTATCTGTGGATTGTTGTTTCAGTGAGCTAGCACCAACCAGGCTTTAACTCATGATCTACAGCATTCGAGGCAAGCATGCTAATCATTACACCACAAATGTAGTTCCTACATCTTGACAACTTGTTAATAGGTTTTGATGGAACTGTATTTGACTATTTCAATGGACTTGAAGATCTGAAGAGCAGAAAAGTCAAATTTGTAGGTGATCCTGTTTCTAGAATACAAGAAGATTACCTTAGAATCCTGAGATATTTCAGGTAAGATTAAATTACATGTTTACATGTCCAATGAGTCATGACACATGTTGGTCAGTTGGCAAACATCTGTATATTTTGTCAAATAATGGAATATTTCAATATTGAAAATGAAATGTCCAAGAGAAGATGGCTATCTTTTGGGATATTGTGATGTGTCATATATGAATATATATTATTCACTGCACTGTACATGTATCATGTTGTAAACAAATTGTCTAAATGGGTAACATTCACTTACATATAGCAAAATTCGTTTATAACCATTTTTATCGCCAAATTATATGTGACGCACGGATACAAAGATTTACATGTACTACACTGTTTAAGAATTGAATGCATTCTTTTGAAGTTTCATTGGGGTATGAAAGCGTTCACCGAAGTACATTTTCAATGAAGTGCAGTAGTGCTTTATGTTGAAAATGTGCTTCGATCAATGCTTTCATACCCCAATGAAACTTCAAAAGAATGCATTCAATTCTTATAATTATATTTAAATCACACCAAAATTTAATATAGTTGAATTTTACGTTGTGAATTTTATTTGTGTTAGATTATTTTCTGTTGGAAATTACTACACCATTGATTGTTTACATCTAACGTCGTCATGGAGGCACGTGCAAGTTCGGGTTTGAGTTTCATTGGGATGTGAAACATCTCTTTTATAATCATGTGACCACTTCATAGCCAATCATATTGTAACATTTCAATGAAAAACGGAAGTAATGTAATTATATATCTATAAACATTGATGCTTCATTAAAGTTGAACCGCATCGTTGGTGTAGTGGTTACCGTTCTCATCTCGAGTGCAGTAGATCGTGGGTTCAAGCCCCTATCTGGTCAAACCAAAGACTATTCAATTGGTATTTGTTGCTTCTCTGCTAAGCATGTAGCATCTGAGTGGGCCGACGTGGCTCTCCGTGGACTGTTGTTTCAGTGAGCTAGCACTATAAAAATCTAACCAAGCGTGTTGGTCTAGTACAAAGTGGACCTCATCAACATCATCATCATCATCATCTCATTGAAAATTGATTGTTCCGGCCATAATATAGCTGAAAAATTGCTAAGTTAAACAACAATCACTCACTCACTCATTACAGGTGCAATTAATAACTGATTTTTCTTTGTTTTGTATTTATATTTAATGCAAATTTTTATTAAAAAAAAACAAAAAAACAAGTGTAGTTAATGATGTTTTTCACAGGTTTTATGGAAGAATAGCAGAGAAACCAAATGACCACGAGGAGGAAACATTGAATGCTATTAAACAAAATGCTGGTGGTTTAAAACGTAAGTTTTTCTCCCTAACTTTTAATACAACATGTATATGATTACAGCTATTGTTTCTTAAAATATGGCTATATCAATTTTTTACAGAAACTTACAATTTAGTAATAGTAATACAATGTATCTATATCTTGTACAAAAATTATGATATTCTGTCACTTTTGAATGCCTTTAAAAAATAAATACCCCGGTAAATAAAATCAAGCATCAGACTTCAATTCATAATCATTGCTTTATAAAAGGACTTGTAATACTTACAAAGAATAATAAATAGAAAGACTCTGAATACTCATTTTGCTTTCGTTTTTTTTTTTAAACTAGAAATATCTGGAGAAAGAATTTGGATGGAGTTAAAGAAGATTATATGTGGAAACCATGCTGGTGCTATTGTAGCCACCATGTTAGATTTAGGTTTGGGAACATATATGGGTAAGTTTGCACTTTGCTTTCAGATCCTTTGAATTATACGTATATGTGAGAAGGATTGCAGAAATATAGTTGTACTCATCTATTCTGAATAGCAGAGATACTTGCAAGTTGTCTAGATGGGTCCTGGTCTTGTCATTAGTGTCTGGAACTCGCCATTTTTTACAAGCAAAAAATACAAATGATGCACTTGTGGGACTTATAACTTTTTGGTTGGAACTCATCAAAATTTTATCTTTCATCATTTGTTGTATTATAAAGAGTCTAGTATAACCATGATTCTACAATCAACACAAGTGCATCGGTAACATAATCATCGGTTTGAGCCCAAATTAAAAAAAAAAAATGAATCCTTTTTTTATGAGTTGAAGTTTGACTTAGGACCCTACGTGAAAATGAATAAAATAATTTTGATGAAAATCTGGACTCCATTGAACATATTGTTGAAGTTGGTACATGTATAAAAAAAAACAAGTGAGTGATTTAAGCTGATTTGAGATTAAATTTTTTTATAATGATTATTTCTTGTAGGAAATTTTATAAATGCAAATGTGAAACATAAATGCCAGTAGCTTTAGTACATTTAAGTATTCTGTACCTTTTAGGTTTACCAGAAAATGCAGATAAGAATGAGTACTGTAATATTTGTAAAATAACAGAGGGATTAGATCCTTTACCTATGACAAGACTAGCAGCATTGTTAACTGATGAGGAACAGGTCTGTATATTATCTTATTTTCTTATGTGATCATATGGTATGGCTTTAGTATGAATGAGTATGTAGGTTTTGTCTTGTATTGTTATTATCAATCAACTCTTGTGAAGCAGGAGATATATTTAAGACATGTTCAATCATTTATGGCAATTTGTATGAACAACAAGAGAAGAGAATTTCTATAGACATCTGTATTTTTTTATGCAATTTGCAACCATCAGCCCTCTTAAGAAATTAATGAAGAAAGGAGATGTCTAAATAAAATAAAACAAAATAACACTACTACCACATGTACATTTGTAGTCTGGATATCAAATGTTGTATGTAACTTTTGTGGGAGTCGAGAACATTTATTTTTTGTAGTTTAGTTGTTAATGGAGATTTTATAACCACTTCATTGATAACTGCTTCCAACTTTAATGTATAGCTTCAGACAAAGTTTGTTAATTACTTGCATTTGGTCAGTGGTTTTCACCAGTTACTCTAGTTTCTTCCACCAATAAAGCTGACTGCATGATTTAATTGTTGACGAAAGTGATGTTAAGCACACAATCCTAATCATAGCTGTTGAAAGAAAACAATTGGGCTAATTTACAAATTTACATTAAATTAGGATCATACTAATTAACTAATTAAGAAATAGCAGTAGATTGTTTTAGATATTATTGTCATTTACTGGTGAAAAATAAATGCCCAAAATGGGTAAGGATTTTATTTTACTAGTCTAATGTATTAAAATAGGGTTAGGGTTATGGTGTTTAACGCCACTTTCAACAATATTTCAGTTATATAGTTATTAAATAGGAATACAACATTCATTGTAACATAAATACGCATTTTTCCTTTGATGTTTTTATGCAGTAATCAACTTTAAAGTAGTGAACTTTTACAAACCATGGTTTAACATGAAGATCTTGATGTTATTCCATGATTCTAATATGACGCCGTGTTATCGTCAGTTTATATAATACTCAACAACAACACTTTTAGCGCAAACGCGGTAATGTTGTCAATTCGGCTATTCCGTGTACCCTCCCGCGAAATGGTGTACGTTATACATATACCGTAGAAAATTAAAATTCTGCGAAATATTGTTGACAATTTTGGCACGTAAACAACATGACGTCATATGAAGACTTCCAGTTTAGAACATAGAGATCCTGACGTTTTTTGGCTTCGTGTACGCCTCCTTGTCGAAGTGGGATTTGTAGTATTTTCCCTTTCTTTTGAATTGATGTTCATGAATGACAACATTTAGTAATCTCAAATGACAGAAATCGTATCTTTGTGTTCGGGAAGGTAACGGAACAGCCAAATACATTGCTGTGTGTATAGGCGGCGTTTTGCAAGTAAATTACCGTATTTGTCCTATTAGAATCGAAATAATCCATGGCAGCCATTGTGTTATATTCATTTAACCATGGGCTGGGCCTTGCTAATCGTTAATTTAACCCCTCGCTATCGCTCGGGATTAAATTCGATTATAAAGGCCCAGCCCATGGTTAAATGAATATAACACAATGGCTGCCATGGATTATTTCTTAATTTTGACGTCATAGATCTGTTATTCCATGATTTTGACGTCATAGATCTGTCAATCATGTAATTTCTGTTACAAACCATATATACCATGGATCTTACTCGTGAACTTATTTAAACCAACTCATCCTTCGGATTCGTTGGTTTAAATAAGTTAATTTATAAGATCCATGGTATATATAATACTTATTTCTGTCACTTTGGAGTAGAATGTTTATCAAATATAAAATTTAACTTCTAATTTATATTATTATTTAAAAAAGTTAATGGATTGTTTTCAATGTTTTTTTTAATTTTGTCATTAAAAATCTTTTTTTATGTAGAAAATATAAACACTAGTAAACATTCAAAATACAAGAAAAAAATATTTAATCATGCAATTTTTTATAGAAATAATCAATATTTTCTTAGAAATTTAGAATTCCTATCAAATTTTATGATATTAGAGAAGTATGTCTAAAAAGCCAGCTATATGAATAAATCTTCAAGGTAGATTATATGTACAATGTCTCATCTGCAAATATTTTTATGATTATTTTTTAGTAATAGTCTTTTGTATTATATTGATAGAAAAAAAACAATAAAAATTTGTGTTTTTATTTTTATCTTTGTAGGTTCATACTATAAACAAAAGACTTAAGATATCAAGAGATGAACTGATACTTGGCTGCTTTATAATAAAACATAGAAAAGAATCATTTGACAATGATCCAATGAGATATTGTCAGTTTTTGTTTACTGACTCTCCAGGTGAAAGAACAAAACTAAAAGAAAGAATATGTGAACTTTTAAAATATAGAGGAGAAGAGAAACTTATTGAAAAATTCTTAAACTGGGACCCTCCAGTACTTCCTGTAACTGGTTATGATTTATTAGACAAAAGTATTCCTAGGGGACCAGTTTTCCAAGGGACATTACACGAGTTAAAACAGATATGGAAATTTAGTATGTTTACAAGTTCTAGAGAAGAATTACTTGGTAAAGTCGATGAAATTGTTGAAAAAGTGACATCAACAATGCCTGCAAAGAAAAAAAAAGTAGAAAAATAAAATTAATCTGACTATTTTGTCTGATTTCTTGATACATCCAACAATTAAACCACAATAATTGTTGATTTTATTACTGTCCAGCATAGTAATTCAGTTGAAACACTAATGGTGAGTTCATATGTACTTTTAAAACATTTAGATAAAGTATCAAAATTGTTTTAAAATGCATTGTACTTTCACCCATCATCAAATTTCTTATGTGTATTGAAATCATTTTAACTGAAATGTTTTGTAGAAAACAAATTTCCTACATATTTTCGAATGATTCAACATGTGAAAAGTATTTGAAATGCATTTCCTGTGAATGCAAAACATCAAAGAATCTTAATATAACAAAATAATTGAAAATCGTGTATGGAGGCAATATCAGTCTGTCAAGCACTTTTTGGCTTAAAAAATTAGGAAATCAGGAGGGTTTTTAGTTAAAAATCAGGAGATTATCAGGAATTTTTTTTATATAAAAAGTGATAGCTTTCAGGTCATAATATATAAATTTAAGCATGGTGTTTTTGATTCCAGATGAAGGTCATTATCAGAATGTCAGAATGTAATTGGCAACCTAACCTCAAATCAATCTAACTTACCTACAAGGTAAACTTGCTTTAGACTAAAATAATTTCAACATATTATTGTTATTTTTTTTTTGTGGGGAAAAAGTTCAAAATCAGGAGTTATCAGGAGTTTATCTAACAAATTCAGGAAAAACAGGAGTCGCTTGACAGACTGCAATATAGCTTTTCAAAATGTTTTGTTTTTGACGTTTAAACACAGGTTGGTTTTTTTTTAAATATATTGAAAACTGTTTCCATATGAACCCAGTATAAAAACAGGTAAATTTTGGGTAATATTGAAGGAGTTTTACTTTTGACAAGACCTCAGTATATTTGTTTCAAGTCATCACCTTTCTACATTTTACAAATACCTAATACTGTTAAACTTGTATTAAGAGGTCAACATTAAGAGCACAAACAAGTGACCATATGAGACAGGTGGCTGTTTAAAACAAGCATTTTTTACACATTTATATATAACCACAAATTGTTTTTTAACATAATTTTGATTGGACTATTTTTAGAAGAGTTGTTCCCTTTATACTTTGAATTTTGTCTTCAAAACATTTGTACAGTACACATGTCCTCCTACATGTTAAATGGGAATTCTTCAAAACATTGTGTGCTTGCTCATTACCATATGGAGTTTTGCAAATCAGTACAGCTATCTGATCTGACCAGTTTTGGAGGAGTTGTTGCCTTTTTTATAGCCCACCTGGCCAAAGGCTTGATATACATTTCGTACTTCAATTTCTAACTGGAGTGAATGAGTGAGTGATTGTTGTTTAATGCCAACTTAGCAATTTTTCAGCTATATCATGGGGAGAACAAGTTAATTTTCAATTAAATCATGATGAGGTCCGCTTTGTACTAGACCAATACGCTTAGTTGGATTTTTATAATGCTAGTTCACTCGAACAACAGTCTGCGGATAGACATGTCATTCCACTCAAACACTTTATCCTGATTCTAAGCCAACCAGTCTTTGCTCTTTCTTCTCAATGCTCCATGCTTAGTGGAGAAGCAACAAATACAAATTTTATAGTCTTTGGTTTGACCCGATTGGGGCTTGAACCCATGATCTACTGCACTCGAGGCGAGCACGTTAACCATTACAACACTTGCGGTTGTTCTTACTGGAAGTCATGCTTCAATCATGTTTACTTCAGTAGTTTTCTACCTGGAAAGTATCACATTTTTTGTCTTACCTAATTTGGAAGATTTATGGGACTTTTCAGTACAATTGTAACCCAAATATTTTAAATCTAAGAGTGACATTGAAATCTGGACTTCTTAGCAGATACAGATTATGCAAATATGGTAGATGTCAACCTTTCAGAGCACCCTGTCTCACTGTGAGCTCATGTTTTCGGGTTAAAATGTTTTTTCAATTAAATTTAATGTTTTATTTATGTAATATGGATAACATACAGCCAAGGGTTACTAGTAACCCTCCTCGTCGTATAAATATACATCAAATTTTGTTATAACTGGATGTAAAGTTGTGTTGTAAACATATTGTCCATTTGTACAAATATAAGGCTTATTAGAGAAACACGGTAGAACAACAGCAAGAATAAACAATAAGGTACAAAATCAAAGTGATTAAGTATATCATAATGTGTTGGGATCGTCATGGTGGTCATTGTATGATAGTTGCATTTATAACTACCTATGCAATCAGTCCCTATCACCACTAAAACTATGAGTTTACCCCATTCATGGCAAGGTGTACTCCATACAACATTATGTGATAAAGTTTGTCAGTGACTTGCGACAGGTCTGTGGTTTTCTCCGGTTTCCTCCACCAATAAACTGACTGCCACGATATATAACTGAAATATTGTTGAAAGTGGTGTCAAACCAAACCAACCTGATTAACCCCTTTGGCATCTTCAAACATTTCTCCCTCGTGACCTGGGTCCTCTTGTATTGCTGTTCTTCATCTCACAATCATTGTGAAGTTTTTAATGAGTGGATTTAACCTATGGCAATATATAAGTAGGTGTAATATGAATGTTTACGTTTTATTAATATGAATATAAAAACACGATGAAGCCCATCTTTCTCATGATGAATTTGTACAAAAAGTTTGGACAGTATTGTTACTCAAACTGGTTCTTATTCTTCAATAAATATGCTGCAAGAAACTCAATAGCATTGGGTGGTCTGTAAAAAAAAAAAAATACATGTAAAATATAAATTGTTTAAATGGTATATTTTGGTATAAAATCTATATTTCTTTATAATTGTGGCATTTTATTTGTTTATACTACATGTAGGTATACAATCTGTATTTCCTAGATTGTGCCATTTTATTTGTTTATACTAGGTATAAAATCAATATTTCCTAGATTGTGCCATTTTATTTATTTAATCTTTTTGTCAGTACACTGGGTCTTTCATAGTTCATTTTCATATAAAAAAATATATTAAAAAGTTAGTTTCTTTATACATGGACTATTCTAATTCTGCAATCGTAGCATTAATTCTTTGGTGTCATACAAATTATGTTGCCTATATTACACTTAAGACTTCTGTAACTTAAGATGTCTTATTTGTCTCGAGGTTCACTTGGTCATTCATGCACAGTATTTGAGTTCAATCAAGTTTTTAGCTTCTGAGAATATGCTTTAATTCATATTTCCTTAACGTCCTATGTTTAACAATGTTCTGCGGTGGCAGTCATCTTTGATTTTCGATCAACACAAAAATCTTCAATAAACCCAAGTTTTCTTTCAAATGGTTCATTGATTTCAGAGATGAATAACTTTAAAGCATATTTATTATTTAAGGTCCTACGTTAATCATGCCCTGCGGTGGCCTCTTTGACCATTTTTATTTCAGTCTGAGTCAAAACTGTTGAAAAAACACTGGCAGTCAATTCCATAAAGAATTTATGGGGGAAAAAAACTATCAAAATGAAAATTGCATTTAAATTGGATGAAATATAAAAACGTTAATATTTGGAAATTGGCACTTGTTGGCCCCTTATCTCAAAATTTGTAATAGATAGTAGAAATTTGTCAACGACAAACCCATAACATAGAACAATTACAAAATTTTAGTCGCTTGAATTTCTGTTTTAATCTATACAGAATATACAAAATAAACTTTTACCAATGAGTTAACATGCACTACATATATATTGTCAAAATGTTAATGTCTCGACATAGTTGGAAATCCAAAACTTCAAAATATTTGAGGTTAGGTTTAGGTTTATGGTGATTAATGCCACTTTCAACAATATTTCAGTTATATCGTGGCAGTCAGTTTTATTGGTGGAGGAAACCGGAGTACACCTTGCCATGAACAGGATTCAAACTCATTCAATATATCTGACCTTAAGCTACATGTAGAAAATTTCTGACAAAATGTATATTTAATGCAATAATCATACCTTTCTTTAGCTAATACAGACATTCCATTTAATAATATAGGAACAACTGTTTGATCTAAATAAGCCCTGGTAGGTAAAGACTGTAAATCAACTCGAGGTCTTTTTGAGGGGTTTTCTTGTAATTCTTTTTCACTGCTGATTATTTTCTGGAAAAAAATCACAATTTAATAAATTTTGTAAATGTCTTGGTGGTACAAACAAATGTACTGTATATAAAAAATAAGTACTGGTCAATAAAAAGGTACATAATTATACCCTGGTCATGTATACAAATACCATCATCAGTTCATGTTCAAATGCAAGCAATATAACAGTGAAAACCTGTCAAAACCAAACCTCCTTTGGATCAACTTTTGTGTTTGAAATAGACAGGTGTTCAGATTAACAAAGATTTTCTAAATGTGGAATTTAATCAAAGGTTTGTTTTATGCAGGATTTCAGTTTATTCAAGGTTTGGTTTAGATAGGTTACATTGTACAATAATAATAATTTTCATTCCTTCTAAGAAGATGATTTTTGGTGTTTAATGCCACTTTCAACAATATTCCAGCTATATCATGGCAACCAGTTTTAGTGGTGGAGGAAGCCGGAGTACCCGGAGAGAACCACCGACCATGGGCAAGCAACTGGTAAACTTTATCACTTGCGGTTGCGAGTCGAGTGCACCTTTTTTTGTAATTTACAAAGCCGGGCGTGAACCCATGCCGTATTGGTGATAGGCTTGTATGAGTTGTTAGATCCAGCGATCTAACTCATTGAGCCACCCGGGCCCCCTTCTAAGAAGATATAAACCAATGTAACACCATTCCATTAACAGTCTGTGCCAAAAACTACTAGCCCTATGCCCCAATCTAGTAGGAATTGGTTGGGACTAGTAAAAATTGCATAAAATTTGCTTAATCTATTGGAAAAAAAAATCTTCCAAAATGCTGTCCGAGTTAGTTTGTCAAAATGTTTTTGGCACAGACTGCATTAAAGGGTACAGAGTTTATAATTTATAGTACATATATATTTATTATATAAATAGGTGTGAATTATGGAGATTTATCCGTGAAATAAATTCCGATATTTCACATGTGAAATATCAGTTTTTTCCCACCAGAACTACTTTTAGACAACTATAAGTATAGTGGTTATGTCCCTTGTTGTGTTACGGTGAATACACACATGATGATTGTAAACTGAAACAATTAAACAAATGAAAATATTTTAATTGAATCATATCATCATTTTATTTATATATTAAAATCAAACATTTGCTTATTCTAAATCGAATCATTTCACTAGCATAACACAACAGATTTAAATATAAACAAACAACGGTAATGTTAAAAGTGCATTGTAGATTGTCAGTTTCCTTTCAACGCCCCTTTTCAATGAAAAATCGTCTGCTTTGAACAAATAAAAAAAAAAATGTCTGATTATTTTGACGCATATACGGCAGCTGTAGTCTCCCAATTTTCAGAAGAAAATGATTTTGACTTGGAAAATGTGGAAATGCCAGAATTTAATATTCTAGATGTCCAAACAAATGTTCCAAATTCCAATGGCAATACAAATGAAAATGCATATCAAACTAAAGCCCATCCGGGTAGATTTCAGAACGTTTCATTTGAGGACATTGATTCATTCCTTAGTTCGAATTCTGTTACACATGAAATACACACGACTTGGACAATAATAACACATCGTGCCTGGTTCCACAGATAAATCTGACTGACATGAGTCACAATTGCAATGAATTTTTCCACTACAACTTTACAAATCCGCCCATATTCAAATAAAATTCAGAAACTCGTCCTTCATTTAAATTTCCAATTTTTTCCATCGAATATTGATTACACACTATCATTGCTCGTAGATTCATACGTGTGGAATGAAATATACAAATAAAATAAAATAATATAAAAGAAATTTTGGAAGTCTATATAATAAACAGTATAACTAATCGTAGATTTTGAATATCAAATAAGACCACTCGTGACCGAATACGCATTAAGGATTAAACTCGTGGACGGAACAAGTTCCGCCCACTCGTTTAATCCTTATGCGTACTTCGGTCGCTCGTGGTCTTATTTTGATATTCAAAATCTACGATTAGTTATACTATATATATTTTTTTCATGTGTATGTATGTTTCTATGTATGCCTGTCAAACTATATACAATGTAGGTTATATGTATTACAATTTTTTTGTGATGCAGAACAAATTGCAGATATATTGCAAGATTTTCTTTATAAAAAATGAACGATTTCCTCCATAACAAAAATAAAAATCTTCTATCATGCGACTACCATTACCAAATAATTTCTCGTGAAAGTCTCCCCCACAGGTACGTGTACATGTAGGTTAATTGTATGGAAACTTAACCTCTGTCCGATTACTAGTAACTGAGTTAATAAGATTTTTAGACTTTCTTGCACATGTAAAAATGAACATGTTTTACTCTCATGATGTCACAGTGATAGTATTAATCTACATATATAATAAATACATGCTTTTATTTTGTCCATCACTGTACATATGTACATGTCTTTTTCGGAAAAGAAATAAGAATTATAATTAAAATACACCTTTACAAGTCATACTGAACTCATCAAATGTAAAGATATTGTTAAGCATGTCATCATATAGCTTGACCTATATGAAGGCAATGTTACATATTTAGGTATACCTGTACATTTTCTGGCACACCTGATGGTAATGGTGTGTTACTTTGTTGTTCTGTCATTACATCACCAGTCACAGATCCTGCTGTATTCTGATCTGCAACAAACACACAAAAAATAATAACATCATTCTGACGATAAAAATGTATAATTATATTTGTGCCACCTGCAAAGCAGTCAACATACCGCATAGGGAAAACTAGAAAATTACCTTGACATAGAATTCAGTGCAATTTTAGTGAAATATATCTCTTTAATACTTGTTATAAATTTCAGGCTACCGCTACTTGTTAACTTGTGTTTATTTACCATTTTTACTGACCATGGTATGTAAATTAAACATGTTGATTGGTTGAAACTTTAGGCTTTTAATAAACTGGAAGTATAATTGATAGTTGATCGGCTAAATTATTATTTGTCTTTTTAAACTGATTGCCCAATTCTACATGAATATGCTAAAATGAATACAGGATTGATTGATTGTTGATTGTTCATTAACGTCCAGCAGTAAATAATACTTCATGCATATTGAGGACGAGAACAAGTTCAACAAATATAAACAATTATATATATATAACTAGGAAGAACTGTTTTAGAAACCTAAAACTTATGTCTCCCCTTAATGCGGTCATCTGTACTACAACCTATCTTGAAGGACAAAAATGTTATGGCCCGGACAAGAAAATACTATTTATAAAACCAATATTTGACCTTGAGTTCAAAGTCCCACGAAGGTCATTATGGTACGCGACACACTGCCTTATGGTCATGCACCCACATACCATTGACCTATGGCCCGGACAAGAAAATACTATTTAAGAAACAATTATTTGACCTTGAAGTCAAAGGTCAAGGTCCAACGAAGGTCATTATGGAATGCGACACACCGCCTTATGGTCATACACCAACATACCAAATATCCTTTACCTATCTCTAAAGACAAAAAAGTTATGGTCCGGACAAGCTTCGCTGAGAAGCAGAAGAAGCGGAAGAAAAAATCAGACTAAAACAATATGTCTCCCTTCGTTCGAAGGGGAGACATAATAAACAGCTGTGTCACGAGTCCATGATACCCGTTATGGAGTATGTAGCATGATTTTAATCTATAGGCATTCTCTTAAATTTCCACCATTCTCGGTTTATTAATTAACAAGTATGGTGAATCAGATTTTTTTTTATGATGAAGCACCTTGTATTCATTGAAACAAAAGTTTTTTGACACATTAAATGGTGCAACGTAAATCAACAACAATTTTTCCTGTTTTGATATTACAAATGTAAGCCTGTCGAGGACATTATTGTAAGGATTGATAAATATTTCATATTTCTACGTTTTCATTTGCCAAGTATCCTAGAGTACCCATTATTCGTACACATTATAATGTTCATGTAAAAAAATTATTTCAGAATTGTTTTTTATCAAACCAAATTCACTTTTCTTTTAAGCAAATATTTGCCTTTTATTTAAATCCATAAGGCCACAATTAAAAAAATGTGTGTTTCCCCTTTCACCTACCCTGACTTTTAGAGTAGGGTACAAATGTAGGTAGGCAGGCTTTTTTTTTTTTTTTTATGGACTGACTACCAGAACATATATTTTTCTGCAGGCTGCATATTAACAATACTGTAACATTGATGTCTTTTATTTGTCAGATTAACTTTGTTTTCTTCTACAAGCAAAAGTCGACTATAAAAAGTGACTAAAATGTACATCTAGAATATTTAGAATATTTCAGAGGAATTGACTATGTTAGACTCACAGGGGCTTGCAGTTATATTTTCACATCACCAGGTATGTATTAAAGAGAAGAAAGGAGGACACTTTTTGGGGGGCCAAAAGTGAAAGTAGAGTTTCGGCACCTTTTTTCGCTTCAAAAACGGGTTTAGTCTTTGTTCTTCCCATAAAATTAATGCAAATACCATTGTTTTTTGTTGATTGACTGGTTTACAGTGGAATAACACTCGTTCTTAAATTCCAAGCGGTGTGGACAACTTCTTATCATACTCATTTCCAGTTTATACGGACTAAATATTAAGGTGAGTTTTCATTGGTCGAAGGATTTAAACTTGCATTTTTCCGGGAAATTATTTACTCAATCTTGTCAAAAGAAATTCTTAAAATATTGTCTTCCTATATTTCCAGATTGATTGAGACAAGGAAAAAATATAATGCAAGAGATTTAAGTTGTCTTTTTTCCTACTTTTTTTAATCATATTTGGATTTTTTATTTCTACCAACACATGTATTATTAAGTCTGTAGAAACCGGAATTGAGTATGATAAGAAGTTGTCTGCACCATTTGGAATTTAAACTAGAGGCTCACATGAGCCTGTATCGCTCACCTGACATAACTAAGTCCTCTTAAGAATGTCTGCATGCCGAATACATCTAAGTTACTATTCAAATCCCATAGGGTTCTATGTTAAAACTATGTCTGCTCATGGCAGCCATCTTGGATGGAGGCAGTAGTCACCGGACACAATTTTAAAAGTATACTACCCAAGGACCATCCATGCCATATTTGCTTTAAATTGGCTGACTGGTTTCAGAGGGAAGACTTTTAAACAATTTTCCCATAGGGTCCTATGTTAAAACTATGTCCGCTGACTGCGGCAATCTTGGATGGAGGT
>MJUT01059077.1:489658-531229 GCA_002080005.1 Gigantidas platifrons | reverse complement strand
TTTTTTAATAATGGACCAAAATTTTTGAAATTAATTGTCAGAGTTCGTATATATCACATATTAATATACATCTAGAAAAAAACTTGTTGATTTGAAAACTGGATTTTTAAGAATTTTTTCTGTATGTTTTATAGAAGTCAAACGGACTATACAATGACTTGTTATACATGTAGTCTTCTTTAAAATTCTGACAAGTGACTAGATTCTGGAATTAAATCAATTTCATATATGAAATTTATGAATTCAGTGAAGACTAGAATAAATCTAAACTGTCAAACAATGAACAATGCAGAAAGAGACATATCATGTAAATATAGACATCATTGTGATCCCAGTCTCAGAGAAATAAATGTAACTTTTGATTGAAAAGTACCACTTTAATCACAAGACACAGTAGAAAGATACACCATTAACAAAATATATATTAATGTCACTGATAGAATGGTAAGAGTGATGTCTATGATTCATTACTGTCTCTTTCTGTATTGTACCTTCGCCGATGTCTATATATTATTTTTTTTTAAGACTAAGACTAAGAATTTTGACTTCACATTGAAGAGTTTGACTACTAAATGTGTAACCGATTCCGGACGGACGCGCATCGATTTTCCGGAAATTACGATTTTATTTAAAAAAAAAAAAATTTGTTGGCAATAATTTTTTTTGACTCGGCGGCTTTTTTAAGGGTCGGTCGATGAAAGGGGAAACTTACTTAATTTTAATTTAGGCCTAAACAATATGGGATTCTAATGTATCTTCTGAAATCTATGTAAGTGTTTGTTTACATGCGACTCCATTTTTAGAACAGGTGACGTCATACCCTATTTTCGTACACCTACATGTACCAAAATTAGGCTGTTGAAATTATAGTTTTTATACGCCCGTCTTTAAGACGGGATGTATTATGGTATACCAATGTCCGACTGTCCGTCCGTCCGTTTCACATGTCACACTCTAACTTAAGAACCCCTTGGCCAATTCATTTCAAATTTCACAAAGTTATTGGAATTGATGGTCTTACGGTCTGTATACTTTATGGTGAAATTTCGAATTTTCATTCCAGAGTTATCGGACTTTATTCATCAAATTGTACACGATTTTAAGGCAATTTTTCGTATGTCGCACTGTAAATTGAGAACCCCTTTACCAATTCACTTCAAACTTCGCATAGTTATTGGAATTGATAGTCTTATGGTCTGTATACTTTTTGGTAAAATTTCTATTTTTCATTCCAGAGTTATGGAACTTTATTAATTAAATTGTAGGTGATTTTTTGTATGTCGTGCTGTAAATTAAAACGTATTTCTTTATGTCAATTTGTTTTACAGAATGGTTTTTGTCATCATGAACATGCAGGGATTTCAATAAGGGCCGGCACCCGGCGATATGTCGCCACTTCAAACAAGAGAAATCGCCGGTTCGACTGAGAAACTAAAATATTTGTTCATTAAATAAAAGAAATATACAATATTTATTCACTCTTTCATCTTAAAGATTTTTAAAATCCACAATTATGCAAAAAAAAAAACCCAATGCATTCAGGATCGATAGCAATGCATTTGTCAGTGGACTGGATGAAGGGGAAACACACACTTTCCCACTGAATGACACCAGGAACAATCAAACAAACATGTAGTTTTCATTGATAACAGATAGAAATTAAATTCCAGAGTTATTTCCCTTTGTTATATTTGAAACAAACCAAAATTAACAAAATCTAAATACTTTTAGAATGCCATTTACAATATTTTATTATCAAACAAAATAAAACCACTTAAGTTTAATCTGAAATAGAAACCTGTCTACTTAAACTGAAACAAAGACAATATTTAGCAACAACCAGTTCTATACATTACCTGTAGTAATAACACACATGCATAAATAGACATCCATTGATTACAATCAAGAAATTTTGAAAAACCCTTTACAATACTGACATAAAAACAGTTGTGGACAAGACTGGTGGTCGCCAAAGTCATATTGATCCCATATATGAACTTTTTCTATTCCATTCTTGCCAAAAAATAAAAGCTCAATGGTCATCTTGAAATGGTCTTATTGTTTGGCTAAAAAAAATTAAGAAATCTTTTCTATGAAACCTTCTTTTTCATGCACTTGTAAACTACCTTAAAATGCCTCAGAATGCACCATTTTGAATGTAAGTGAAAAAACATTTTCGGGGGGTCAAGCCCCTCCCCGTACCCCCCCTTTTTATCATGTAGCCGCTTCAAATTTCAATTCAGCCTGTTCAATACAATCTTATTGAATACCCTGAACATGTATCACAAATCAGTACAAATATTGACACAATATGTTGCAAAATTAATGGTTTTTGTTGTTTTTGTCATTAATTTGTTTCAATTTAATTTTGATTTCTTTGTTGTTGTTTTTTTTTAATCTGTGTTATGTTGATGTGTTTTAATTTTTTCCTTGTTTTTTTAAGCAAACTGGAAGTACAAGTTAATCATTTTATTAAATATTAATAAAGATCGCATGATTTCAGTACTAATCACTCTTGCAGTGAGGGCATAAAAATCCATCTCAATTCCTGATGATGTGATCACACGTATTTCAGTACAGTAGATCAAATGAACCCAGTGTCTGCATTGGTCACACTGTACCCATTTCGTGAATATTAAACATGGGCTCTCTCTGACTTCATTTGGAGTGAATAGTTTGCATACACAGAACTTTTCATCATCTCTTATTTATTTTCGTCCTCAGAATCAGATGCAAAAGAGTTATTGGTACATGTATTTGTAAGTTGTTGTCTTTATGATTCAGATTTTGATTTTTATTATTAATAACTTTTATTTAAACAATCATTGAATTTATGCATATGGCACCTTAGAGGATCTTTTTTCTTGTGCTGTTCATCTCTGCTGTCCATAACGTCAGTTACTGATTTTTCCCGATTTTGACACCATTTTCATAAATCTGTCGTGTACGGTATAAGGAACAAGCAATTTTTAAATACAATTCGTTATTTGTTTGGCCTATTTACACAATAAGCGCACTTGTGATTCGGATGCTGATGACAATAAAAAAGGCATACCAGGAGGGATATTTGAAGTACACTGTCTTTGATGGGAAAACGATGGATATAAACTATTGATTTATTTGGGATTAAGGAAAACAGTAAGTTTCAAGATGTTTGATAAATACAAATGTATAGTCATAATACTCTTCTTTTGAAATACACAGTTACTTTCTTTCTTTTCAAGGTTCATTGTACATTTTTGTATTTCGGAGAAAGTGACGTCAAAATGCATTTTTGTAACACATATGGTGTACGTGAAAATTTGTACGAATTTATGGTATGAACTGTTTAGTCGATTCAAAAGCTCACTAGAGCTTATGTTATGTGTTATAGATTTCGACTTTAAATAAAACTTATTTGAACGAATTTAGGGTAACCGATGATAACAAAAAAGATTCAATGTTTTTTTTTATGAAATATGAAACGTCCCATGAAGCTGCATGGTATTTTTGCATCTTTCATACAGTGATAAGATAGCTTTGAAATATAAAAATTTTACTCTTCTAACCATTGTAGACATTATCTTATATTTTTGAACGTCCAAAAGATCTGACATTTAATTAACATCACAAGAAGTTCCAACTTATGCTTTTATAGTGCCAGAGAGGCTGTCCAACACACAGGCACTTGTTTCTATCAATGGGGAACTCTTCCTCCCTCTTACTATTACAAGGTGCTCAGCTATTTATTTGAACAAAAATGGACGCCTTCGCTTCACGCTATCTTATGGTATTATTTACGCTTAAAATACACCCTACCTTATAGCAGTCGCTCCTAAATACATTTATCTTCATCAATATCCACAATTTTCATACCTAACGATTTAAAATACACAAATGTGAACTCTTCACGACTAGACAAATCTCACCATATTAACTTCTGGTTCAGGTCAGAATGAATATATGTAAATAAAATAAAATGCATCTAAATTTTTGTTGTTGTGTATTTGATCATTTATGTATTTTTCTTAAATGGATACTACAAGTCATTACAAACCACACTTCTTGTTAAATAAAATTTAATGGAAATTTGACTTACTTTCGCTTTCGATTCTACACATAACCAATGGCATTTGAAGCTTCAAATTTACCGCTCGATTTAACCGGAAGTTAATATGGTGAGATTTGTTTAGTCGTGAAGAAGTCACAATTGTGTATTTTAAATCGTTATGTATGTCATAGGGCACCATGAAGGGTATGAAAATTGTGGATATTGATGAAGATAAATGTATTTAGGAGCGACTGCTATAAGGTAGGGTGTATTTTAAGCGTAAATAATACCATAAAATAGCGTGATGCGAAGGTGTCCATTTTTTTCAAAATAAATAGCTGAGCACCTTGTAATAGTAAGAGGGAGGAAGAGTTCCCCATTGATAGAAACAAGTGCCTGTGGTCCAACAGCAGTGTGTGAAACTAAATTTTGCAGTATCATAGACCAATCTCTATTTTACATAGACCTCACTGTACATTACATTCAAAATTTTGAAAATTTGACATAGACCAGCTTGATTTTACATAGACATTGTCTATAGGTCTACCGCTAATTTCATACACTGCAACATATGGGAACTTGTTGATGTTTGAATCAACAATTGGATATATATTAAAGTGAAGATTTATGTGACAAATCAATGCAATAGAGATTACTGGAAAGATCTATGCAAGTGATAAGGTATAGAGAGAGAGAAAAACATGAACAAATAAAAATAGAAAGTTGAAGAGTGGAAGCTAGCAAAGATTTACTCTCTTGTGATTTATAGTGGGCAAAACATACTAGTAAAAATTAAGTGGGACAAAATTAACAAATTTAGAACCCGGGAGTAAGTCCCTGTGCAACATTTAACAATCACTCACAAATTGATAAAACAAAGTCTAAAGACGCACTTTTTTACTTTCGAAAACAATCAATTTTTACTTTTTATTTTAATTATCTCGATGGTCGAATTTGATACTTCATTTAAAAAAAACTCTGTACATTAACATTTAAAAAATTGTAAAAGATGGAAATTGCCTCTGGGAGGGATAAATTAAAAAAATATTCTCATCAACTAACCGTCTGCCATTTTGGTCTCTATGGGGAAAATGCACTGGATTTTAAATCAATGTATAGTCAAATAGTAAAAAAGAACCGTTTTTCAACCGGGAACCAGTTAAATAAGTACCCCGATATGTCTCAATACCGAAAAGTATACAACTAAAATAAACAACGAAACAACGAAATGAAATTAGGTAACTATTCTTCATGTTTTTGATTTTGGATATATTTGGATCACGACCACGACTGCCCCTGGGGTTGAGTGTCAAGTAAATGAATGACATCACTGTTTAGTTTAAACATATTTTATTGTCTATAAAATGTACAATTAGATTGGAAATAAGTATATCCACTCCATTTACAATAATGTTATACACATAAATATGAAAATGACAGCAAGTTACATATATAATAAATGTATGCATAAATATATTTGAAAAACAGAAGTGCTGGGAAAAAAGGGGGAACGGGGATTGAGTGCAAATGTATGATAGCATCCTGAGTACAGAGTATAATTTCATATCGTCCAAATCTTTTAGCAAGATGTATATATTTTTGTACATTTCTAAACACTATTAAATTGTGTTCATCTGTTCACTGTGACCTTGGTATACCTTGTATGTTGTCCAGGTCGGAATTTGTTTTGTGGTTTGCATTAGCCTCATTTTTAGTACACCTTGCCTGGGCGGGATTTTAACTCACAACCTACATACTAGGAAGGGAACTGATTGGTTATTAGATCATAGGATAACGGACACGGGGCGCCCAGACTTAGAATATAAACTACAAATATAGTTGCTAAGTATATAGACAATATGGCAATCATGATAAGGATTTATATACTATATAAATCCAACTAGCAATTAGCAATTAAAGAAAAACATCATATCTCATTAATATTCTCGTTAATATTATACCGTATTACTATTTTAAGTTCAATAGTTGATTCCAACAATTTGACCCATTTATTCTGGTATCCCACCAAGAACATTAATTCCTTTTGACGTTCACGACTAATTGATATTATCTGTTAAGTATCAGTTATGATTTTTTGTCCCCACCACATTTTTGTGTGGGGGCCCGGGTAGCTCAATGAGTTAGGTCGTTGGATCTAACAATTCATACAAGCCTATCCACCAATACGGCGTGGGTTCGAGCCCAACTTTGTAAATTACAAAAAGGGTGCACTCGACTCGCAGCCGAAAGTGATAAAGTTTACTAGTTGCTTGAACAGGGTCGGTGGTTCTCTCCGGGTACTCCGGCTTCCTCGACCACTAAAACTGGTCACCTTGATATAGCTGAATATTGCTGAAAGTGAAAATTCAAGTTCAAATTCAAATTCACATTTTTGTACCTGTCCCAAGCCAGGACCTGGATTTCTAATGTCATATGTCGTTGTTGCCCTTTTTTGTTTAGTGAGTTAAGATAAGAGGTGATTGCTCCTTTTATTGATATTGGCAAACAGATGGACAAACACAGATAGACCAATTGTAAACAGCCAAACATAGCCAGGTAGACCAGTTGTTCCCTGAACAAACAGCCAAACACAACCAGGTAGACCAGTTGTTCCCTGAACAAACAGCCAAACAGCCTGGTAGACCAGTTGTTCCCTGAACAAACAACAAAACACAGCCAGGTAGACCAGTTATGCCCTGAACAAACAGCCACACGCACCCAGGTAAACCAGTTGTTCCCTGAACAAACAGCCAAGCACAGCCAGGTAGACCAGTTGTTCCCTGAACACACAACCAGGTAGACCAGTTGTTCCCTGAACAAACATCCAAACACAGTCAGGTAGACCAGTTGTTCCCTGAACAAACATCCAAACACAACCAGGTAGACCAGTTGTTCCCTGAATAAACATCCAAACACAGCCAGGTAAACCAGTTGTTCCCTGAACAAACAGCCAAACACACCAAGGTAGACCAGTTGTTCCACGAACAAACAGCCAATAACAGCCAGGTAGACCAGTTGTTCCCTGACCAAACAACCAAACACAGCCAGGTAGACGAGTTATGCCCTGAACAAACAGCCACATGCACCCAGGTAAACCAGTTGTCCCCTGAACAAACAGCCAAGCACAGCCAGGTAGACCAGTTGTTCCCTGAACAAACATCCAAACACAGTCAGGTAGACCAGTTGTTCACTGAACAAACAGCCAAACACAACCAGGTAGACCAGTTGTTCCCTGAATAAACAGCCAAACACAGCCAGGTAAACCAGTTGTTCCCTGAACAAACAGCCAAACACACCAAGGTAGACCAGTTGTTCCATGAACAAACAGCCAAGAACAGCCAGGTAGACCAGTTGTTCCCTGACCAAACAGCCAACACAGCCAGGTAGACCAGTTGTTCCCTGAGCAAACAGCCAAACACAGCCAGGTAAACCAGTTGTTCCCTGAGCAAACAGCCAAACACAGCCAGGTAGAAATGTGGTTCCCTGTATAAACAGCCAAACAGCCAGGCAGAGCAGTTGTTCCCTGAACAAACAGCCAAACACAGCCAGGTAGACCAGTTTTTTCCTGAACAAACAGCCAAATACAGTCAAGTAGGCCAGTTGTTCCCTGTATAAACAGCCAAACAGTCAAGTAGACCAGTTGTTCCCTGAACAAACAGCCAAACACAGTCAGGTAAACCAGTTGTTCCCCGAACAAACAGCCAAACACAGCCTGGTAGACCAGTTGTTCCCTGAACAAACAACCAAGCACAGCCAGGTAGACCAGTTATGCCCTGAACAAACAGCCAAACACAACCAGGTATACCAGTTGTTCCCTGAACAAACAGGCAAACACAACCAGGTAGACCAGTTGTTCCCTGAACAAACATCCAAACACAGTCAGGTAGACCAGTTGTTCACTGAACAAACAGCCAAACACAACCAGGTAGACCAGTTGTTCCCTGAACAAACAGCCACACGCACCCAGGTAAACCAGTTGTTCCCTGAACAAACAGCCAAGCACAGCCAGGTAGACCAGTTGTTCCCTGAACACACAACCAGGTAGACCAGTTGTTCCCTGAACAAACAGCCAAATACAGCCAGGTAGGACCATTTGTTCCCTGTATAATCAGCCAAACAGTTAAGTAGACCAGTTGTTCCCTGAACAAACAGCCAAACACAGCCAGGTAAACCAGTTGTTCCCCGAGCAAACAGCCAAACACAACCAGGTAGACCAGTTGTTCCCTGAACAAACAGCCAAGCACAGCCAGGTAGACCAGTTGTTCCCTGAACAAAAAGCCAAACACAACCAGGTAGACCAGTTGTTCCCTGAACAAACAGCCAAACAGTTAAGTAGACCAGTTGTTCCCTGAACAAACAGCCAAACACAGCCAGGTAAACCAGTTGTTCCCTGAGCAAACAGCCAAACACAGCCAGGTAGAAATGTGGTTCTCTTAACAAACAGCCAAACACAACCAGGTAGACCAGTTGTTCCCTGAACAAACAGCCAAACACAGCCAGGTAGACCAGTTGTTCCCTGAACAAACAGCCAAACACAGCCAGGTAGACCAGTTGTTCCCTGAACAAACAGCCAAACACAGCCAGGTAGACCAGTTCCCTGAACAAACAGCCAAACACAACCAGGTAGACCAGTTGTTCCCTCAACAAACAGCCAAATACAGCCAGGTAGACCAGTTGTTCCCTGTATAAACAGCCAAACAGTCAAGTAGACCAGTTGTTCCCTGAACAAACAGCCAAACACAGCCAGGTAAACCAGTTGTTCCCTGAACAAACAGCCAAACACAGCCAGGTAGACCAGTTGTTCCCTGAACAAACAGCCAAACACAGCCAGGTAAACCAGTTGTTCCCTGAACAACCAGCCAAACACAGCCAGGTAAACCAGTTGTTCCCTGAACAAACAGCCAAACACAGCCAGGTAGACCAGTTGTTCCCTGAAGAAACAGCCAAACACAGTAGATCTGACAGTTATCCTTTTGAGTCAGACAAACATGCATAAATCTGCTATATTTTTGAAAGAGTCTGTCAGACATAAATATGTATAACAGTTATCCTCTGGAAAAACAGATATATGTATATATAAAAATAATATTCAGTAAAGCTTTCTTAAAAGTACACACCTGTGTTGACCATGGATAGGTTCACTAGTAATACTTTTCTTTGTACATGTATGTACAATTCAAACTCGATGTAACCAAGACCAAAGTAATGTCTGGACACGTCTCCCCACAGCACTGAACATATATCAAACGTCACATTTAGGAAAAGGCTGTATATATGTAGGTGTACAGTATGTAACTATAAAGAATGTAGTGTAGGTGAACAATACTGTTAATCATTGGAGCTGCAGATTACATAAATTTAGGAGAAATTATTATGGCTTACATATTAAAAATCTGATAAATCTTCTTCAAAATATCAGTAAGAGGTGTAGATCATCAATATGCATGGGGGATGTCGTGGTCGTGATCGCATGGTAGTTGGATTTACAACTACCTGTGCAATCAGTGCCTATCACCACTGAGTTTGAACTCCGTTCATGGCTAGGTATACTCAATACAAAATTATGTGATCAAGTTTGCCAGTCACTTGTGACAGGTTGGTGGTTTTCTCCGGTTTCCTACACCGATAGAATGGCCATCACGATGTAACTGAAATATTGTTAAAGTGGCATTAAATACCATAAACTCCCTCTCATGCATGGAATTATTTTCCAGGATGTAAACACCACACAAAAACATTGGTCAAATCGGTCCAACAATGAGCTAGGTGCATATCTTCAATGTGTGTACACTTCTGTGCAATGTTTGAATAATGTTGAATGAAAACTTGCAGTAACAGACTATACAAACTAGGTATCCTCTATGAAATGTAACCAAAAACAAGACAAAGCTCAACCATTTAAAACTTTTGTTTAAACTAGTCAAATCTGTCCAAAATAGGAGGTACATGTACATATAGTTAAACCTGCTTTAGTGACCACTTCTATTAAGCAATAACTTGTATTGTGTGACCTTAATTTTAATTTCCCTTCACATTGCATTTCATATCAATTAAACCTGTATTAAGCGACCACCTGTCTTATGAGACCATATTTCACTGTTCCCTTGGAAGGTCACATAACACAGGTTTGTCTGTATTTTCAAAGTGTGTGCATTCACTGTGTAAAGTTTGCACAATATTGAATGAAAGCCTCCTCAGCTACAGATAACACAAACTAGATACTCTCTTAGTGTTTGGGATGGAAGGCAAGAGTCAAGCGGTTCCTAGGCCTGACAACACAGGTAAAAAAACACACTGGATAAAGCTTAACATAACAACTTTTTAAATTAATGGCAGTTTTCGAAAAGAAAGACAAAATATAGACTGTTTCATAATTATTTTAATGTCATAGGACTAACATAGTCATAAATATATTGATAATGTGCATCCAGTGCAAATGTTTTAACTTGTGAAGTTTACTGTATAAAATATACTATATCCAATGCCCTCACCTCCATCCACTCTTAAAATATCAACAACAACAAAAAAACAGTGCTAATGTTATATAACCTGCATTGTAAAATCTGTAAATTATGGGAAAATATGTCATTGAGATTAACATATGCTCTCAAATTACAGGTATACCTGAAAACATGGTTTCTGAGATTTACATAGCTTCATATGATGATAACGATATAAAAATGATAACAGTATAAAAGTTGTTTTCTTAAAATATATAAGAATATTTATTAACGATTCCATATATTTTCACAACCTCTTTTTTTGTATGATCATAAAAAAAACCTGGAATGTTATAATAATAAGCCATTAAACAACTAACATGTCATTTAAACTATGAAAATATCACTAAATATCATATAAATGAAAAATATAAATCATAAATTGTATACAACTTGTTCAGTATTTGTTTTCACATAAAATATATTTTTGAACTAATGTATAGCAGAATGTCATGATCGATATAAACAAACTTTGGAATGATAGAATTTAAAAATAAAAAAAAATATCAATTAAATACTATGGCAATACATGGTAATCTGGACGGAAATTTCTAATAATAAAATACACGTTTGTTCAAACTTTTGTGATGAAGCATTATGCACCCTAGAAAGCATTTTATATTGAATATACATGAATCTCTGAAGGCATAAATTTTATATAGTCTTTCTTACTCCTGACTCTGCTGTCATAAATATTTGGAGCATGAATAAAGACTTACATATGAGACCAATATATGTTTAACACTGAGCAGACTTGGCAAGTTTCTTAAAATAACGGCTACAGTAATCTATAATTAATTTGAAAAAATACCTTGCTCAAATTTCAGCAAATTTTCTTTTTTTCTAATAAATTTAAAACCGTCTTTCCTGTAGAAGACTTCATAAGTTTGCTTAACTTGTGTCTAAGTACTCCATTTTGTCTATATAATTGGCAAATAAAATATGCTTAAACTAAAAGAGAAGGCCAAGAAAGCCATGTCAATGTATATATCTATGGACTGCCGTAAGTGCTATAAGTAAAGTTAATACAATAGCTATGGACTGTCATTAGCACTATAAAGTCAGGAATATATACCAGAAAGTTCTGATCATGACAATGTCATTGTATACTACAACCTAGCAATTAATGGGAACATAATTTATTAACAGTATATATAAGGGGGGTGGCAGTGGCGTCATTTAAAAAAAAAATATGTTGGACATGACCCAAAAGTGTCCAGTCTGACCATGACAATGTCATTGTATTCTACATCCTAGCAATTAATGGGAACATAATTTATTAACAGTCATTTTTTAAAAATAGTTTATGCGGGATATGACCCAAAAGTGTCCAGTACACTACACTGAAGTAAACCAGTATTATGAGGTACCAGATTAAAGTAGACTTCACTTATACCTAACCATATCAAATTCAACAATTAAAAATAAATAGCCTTCAACATATAAATAGTATCTACAATATACATACATATATCCATACCAAACAGACAATTTTAACAATAATATATCTACCGGTATATAGTAGAATAATTTAGCAATGCATAGATATTTATGTATTCACATATAAACAGCCCTGATCAATGTGCTATATGACATTTATATTGTCAACATATTATATAATGTATAATACATTAGTACACATTTGTATTAAGTAAACAAGTTAGCAACTGTCAAAGTCAATAATTTGCTTATGTATCAAAATGCCTTCATTTGAATTTATTTGTAAAAGCATTACCCATGCATTCACATAATTTCACTCACTACTTTGTTTTTTATATATAGAATTTGTATTTTTTTTTTTTACATTATTCTTAAGAGCATTACCCACTTCACCCCATACTGTAATGCTAAAGGAATGATAGTACATGCTTGGAATGTATCTGTTAAATACTATACTCATTGAAACATCTTAAATTCACCCCATTGAAAAAAAAAATCTTTTAGAATGAACATTATACTTTAAAGCCATAAAAAATAAGTGATGTGTTTCTCAAGCCTTTAATTTTCAACATTGTGAATGCTGGTACTGCATATATTAGTATCATCTGTTATGTCCATGCGATGTGACATCTCTAGAAGCAGAATTACAGTAATTTTGAAGTTGATTTTTTTGGCATTCAAAAACAGCAGTCACTTTGTTAAAAGTCATTATTTTGTTCCCATGGTATATTGACACAGAAAAAGTAGTAAAATGTCTCTTAAATTAGTATGAAAATATACATCAGGATCTGATATTAAAAATGAAAAATACTGAATTTGAATATTTTAAAAATGGATATAAAATGGTCCTCACAGTCATATTTCTACCTCATTAATAAGGAAAAAAAGACTACTTTTGTTAGTGTATGGTCTTACATATTTTATTTGTACATTTTGTATTTACTATTAATTATGATGAATGTACGGTAAAACACATTTGTCTTACACTCAACTTTTTCTTCATTTTACATACAAAATTAACACAAGCTGTGTCCCCCCAAGTGTTTATTGAATGCAATCTCGTTGTGTACAATTTTTGTAAATAAACTTATATAATTATCTTTGAACAATTGTATGGCACAATTTAACTATATATATATATAATATCTTTAAAATATAACAAAAAGAATTTTACATTGTTCGTAGAAAATAAAACTACGAACGTATACCTCAAATATTATCTAGCAGGATCATCTTATATTCTAACTATTTGGACTATTACTTATCACTGTTGAAAAGAACTACTAGTAATTTACATTTACAGTCCAACCTGCCTTAAAGGGCACCTCTATATAACAAATCACTGTCTATTAAGGACAGCCTTATTTTACCCATTAATGAAGTGTATATAATTTGAATCCATATATAAAAGGGAAACTGCTTGTAAAGGGCACTTTTCAGGTCCCCTTGACTGCCCATTATACACAGGTTTGACTGTATATTCATTTCTAAAGAAATGAAGATGGACATTATCTGTAAATATAGCTAAATTATTTACCATATATTAATAATCACAATTAATGAAATAAAAATCTTGGTATCATAATTATTTGACTAGAGAAGAAGATTAAACTTATCACAGGAAAGCACTGAATTGGAGGGAATTACAACCATCTGTTATGAATAGTTTTTACAGTCTAATCAAAACTTTTATGAATAATTACTGTAAACATGGTAATTTTCGCTATTTTCGCGGTAACATTGGAAGTGCGAAAATAAAACTGTCGCGAATATTTCAAGAAAGGGAAAATACTAGTAAGTAGAATATAATATTTTTTCATAGATAAATCAGGAGAAAAAAGCATGACCATTTATGTCATTTATAAGCAGATGTCGGATGCAAAGCGAAGTTCTACGTAGAATATTTGTTTTCCATAAAAAAATTATTAGATACAAAATAAAATGATACAATATTTATTATTTTCAGCTTGTTAAAATATTAAAACATCAATTGACATTTGATTAACACAATACACAGTAAGTGTTGTGTAAACATGTCACACTTCAACCGTTAATCCACACCTGTTACTTGTCGCGGATCAAAGAGTTTATTGATTAACAACAATGCCGGCGGCCTCGAATGCATTTTTGATCAAGTCAGTTCTATCTAATAATTGTGTGAGTGTTTTTACAAGCCAGCGTGAATGTATTGGCTTTATGACACTTAACCTCAGATCGATTTCAAATTTATCCAGTTTCTTGTTTTTCTTCAAAAACTTCGTTACCTGGTCAGGGTAAAGCCGTAGGGGGGANTTCATTATTTGATGAATTAATACTGATTAAAGATTAAACATATCTACATATTTATTATTTAAAACAACCATAATTCACGTAAAGAACGACAAAAAAATCAACTGCTCCATCCGTATCATTTTCATTGCCGTTTTGAACTTGTTTTCAAATTAAACATTACCGATAAACTTCCTGCATTCACAAAACAGCTAATTTTCGCTTGCAAAATGTCGAATAATTGGTTTAAACTCTTTTAACAAAACTAATTTAACATTTCCCTGTCTAAAATTTATCAAAAATACATGGATTAACAAATACGTGATCTGTGGTAAGCAGTATTTTGTCGTTTGAACGAGGATTTTTGCCGTGAATTTTTTACTGAATTTCCTGCGTTCTATAGATAGGAACTAGAATTTCCCCAGATTTTTTGGGGAGGAAAGGGGGTGCGTTCTATGCACCAGTGCGTTTAATAGACACAAAAAGACGGTATCTGTAAATATAGCTAAATTATTTAACGATATATTAATAATCACAATTAATGAAATAAAAATCTTGGTATCATAATTATTTGACTAGAGAAGAAGATTAAACTTATCACAGGAAAGCACTGAATTGGAGGGAATTACAACCATCTGTTATGAATAGTTTTTACAGTATAATCAAAACTTTTATGAATAATTACTGTAAACCGGGTAATTTTCGCTATTTTCGCGGTAACATTGGAAGCGCGAAAATAAAACTGTCGCGAATATTTTAAGAAAGGGAAAATACTAGTAAGTAGAATATAATATTTCAAAGAAATGCCAAATCCGACAATTTTTCATAGATAAATCAGGAGAAAAAAGCATGACCATTTATGTCATTTATAAGCAGATGTCGGATGCAAAGCGAACTACGTAGAATATTTGTTTTCCATAAACAAATTATTAGATACAAAATAAAATGATACAATATTTATTATTTTCAGCTTGTTAAAATATTAAAACATCAATTGACATTTGATTAACACAATACGCAGTAAGTGTTGTGTAAACATGTCACACTTCAACCGTTAATCCACACCTGTTACTTGTCGCAGATCAAAGAGTTTATTGATTAACAACAATGCTGGCGGCCTCGAATGCATTTTTGATCAAGTCAGTTCTGTCTAATAATTGTGTGAGTGTTTTTACAAGCCAGCGTGAGTGTATTGACTTTATGACACTTAACCTCAGATCGATTTCAAATTTATCCAGTTTCTTGTTTCTCTTCAAAAACTTCGTTACCTGGTCAGGGTAAAGCCGTAGGGGGGAGTCGTCATTTTATCGATCTCGCATAGGATTAATTAAACCAGTATCAAACAGTTTTAATTAATTGTACAAAAAATATGACACAGCATGTTTTTGTCTAAATAACACCGTATACATTTTATCACTTTAGGTTGTCTGTGAACCGCGAATTTAAAACAGCGCGAATGTGGATTTCGTCAGTAAATCGCGGAAAAAAGACGGCGCGAAAATTACCCGGTTTATAGTAGTAAATAATAGTAAAAAAATATCTGTCGACTAGAAATTGTTAATAGGTAATATGTGTATAAAATTTTAATTGACAATTCTTAAAAGTAACAAAAATGTTGTTCCGTAAAAAATTTCAAATTTTAGTTACCTATTAGCTTCAGGTAAAATGATGACCATAAATCATCTTTATAATAAAGCAAGAATTGAATCATTTGATATAATATGGCTAAGGTTAGGGTTATGGTGTTTAACACCACTTTCAACAATATTTCAGTTATATTGTTGATATAATAGGATAAAAAAAAAGTTACAATGCCTGTTTTTTCTGAAGATGTGTGCATCTTTATGTACCTAATACAATGTCATATAATGTTGTATTCAAGATTTGTATAAACAAGTTATATAAACATTAGAGAAAATGTCCTCTTGAAAATGGTACAAACATGTCTGTCCTACATTCATTCACTCTTCACATTCATTCTGAAATATATGAATATAATGTCATTAATAGGAACATCCTAATCATAAATTATTATAGTAATTTTTAAAAATGAAAATCATAATTTTCTCTAATTGAATCTAATTAACAGTAGATGTTTGTTACATCACTTTTGATGTCAATGTTTGACAATACACCAACATCTAATGACATCCCTGTATGAGGTCACATCAGGGTTCATATTTTCAACCGACCAATTAGCGATGAATTCTTGAGGCATAAATATAAAAACCAAACACACACTGAGAGCTTTTGTCCAATTGGTCAATATTTTTAACAGTCTTGCATTTGATTGGATGGTCAATGATGAATGTAAGATCAGCCAGTATGACTCCATATACATGTAGGTTGTCATTAGATCTTAGTGTATGTACCCCCCCCCAAAAAAAACCCCCCATCTATTTAAAAGTTTTATTGTATGCAGAGTTGTAGGTAACATAGATAAAGACTGTTTTTATTTTGTTTTGGGGTATTTTTTTTTAAATATTTATCATTGATTAATTGGTGTTAAATGCCAAGTGCTTCTATCATTGTGACTGTAAGATGAACAACAACAAGAAATACAAGTTTATGGTATTAACGATCGTTTAGCTTCATGTTGTTTTCTACTTGTATCCATATCCATTTCTAAAATTTAGAAATGTTCAACTGGAAACTTCATGTGGATTCAAATGTGAATATAGAAAAAAGCCTGCCATTGTGGATATATAAAGATGTCTTCTTGTAGGTATTGTATGAGTTTTACTCATTTTTATGTGAGCATTTAAAAAATCCACCACATACATCTTTACAACATATCATGTAAATTATGTTGCAAGAATAGACAAGATATCAGAGATTTACAAAGAAAACATAAAACTAAGGACTCCTACAGTTTTAGTCAATGTCCATAGCTTGGTTTTTGTGGTCTCACATATTTTGAATGTTTCTCTTTTCTGACATTTCAGCAGTAGCACTTTAACATCAAATAAACTATGTTATTGATATGCAACTAGCCCATGAACATTATTTGGTACATTATAACTATGCAGCAGACGGCTAGTATTAACCCTAATTAAGAAGCTTCGTAACTCCTAGCATTGTGAGTTTGAATCCCACTTAGGCGAGGTATACTATACAACATTATGTGATAAAGTTTGTCACTGACTTGTAGGGTACTCAGGTGTCTTCCACCAATAAAACTGATACTGATAGCCACAATATAACTGATGTATTGTTGAAAGTGGTGTTAAATACCATAACCCTAACCCCAGTAAGTAACTCACCTTTCATGCATACACGAATCTCAATGTTACTAAATGAAAAATCTCCAAATCCTCACTAATCTATATCCATTCAATAATATCATCAAACATACACTTGTTTGGCACCAATAAGAAATATATCACAGATTAATAATACTGTTCCTGAGTCAAAAGAATTCATAATCACGTCGTTCGTGGCATTCTCCTCCGCGTGTGAATTCTAGATTTAATGTCTGATGAGCGGACGGGGCGAGTATGTAAAATATCATGTTCATATCTAGGAGACAAATAATTATTCTGGACGGAATCGGAATCACGATCAAGCGATCTACATGATGATGACCTTGACATTGTAACACTTGATCGTTCATCATAGAGTTCATAGCTGCCACTCAATAAAGTAGTGTCTAATAAATCACTATTAGAGTTTGTATACTGTGAAGAAGGTCTGTGAGAATCTGAGTTTGTTCCATATCTACAATGTAAATAATATAGTGATTAAACACAAAACTATCGAACACAAAGTGGTGAACACTGATTTGATTTGAATGTCTTCAAGTGTAGATATGGGTTATAATTCAATCTAATACAGTGAAATCTGTTTAATCTGAGTCTCCTAGGAACCAGTTTATGTAGTTCAAAATAGACAGGGATTCAGTTTATACAGGTTAAATTAACAAAGATTTCCTACATTGGGACTTTATTTAAAGTTTAGTTTATTCAGTATTCTGGGTTTGGTTTAGACAGGTTTCATTGTAAAATAATCACTATCTAGATAACCAATACTTGTTCTCATTTCATCTCATTGTAATTATCACCATAATATACATGTACATCTTGTATTGGTCCAATGTATAGAGTTACTTCAATTTAGTACCTAAGACTTTTAGGGTCAATAAATTTTTATTATCAGTGTACATCTTTAAAACTGATTGAAAGTTTCTTGAGGTTTACTTGTGAGTTAAAAGAAAATGAGGATTGACATCCATATGTGATGGTTCTGGTACATTGTATACATCTTGAGTAAGAATTTTTGTGTTGCTTTCAAATGCCATTGATCCTGATAGCTGAATTTAGTGAAAATAATAGTTGGTTTTTTTTTACATATCTACTGAGACAAACTTTGTTCATACCTATTATAAGACTGAAGTGTTTCTTCAGCTCTGGTTATCTCCCTTTGGTTATGCTGCCTGGCTTCCTGAATTTCTCTTAGTAACTGTTGAGATTCATTAACTGAGTATACACTCTCTGAAAAAGTTTCCTGTTCCAGTGAAAGACGCCGTGGACTGGCAAGAGGACTTAAATTATAGTTTGGAGAGGTAGCTCCATTGTAACTAGGTGACAGAGTCCTGTTGTATTGTGGAGATGTGGTCCTGTTGTATAGTGGAGAAGCAGTTCTATAAGATCCTGATCTTTCAACAGAATGACGACGATTAAGTCCTGAATTATCTGTAATATAGTTCTGTTGATAATTTGATGAGTAGTAATTCGTGTCCGCTGAATAGCTACGTGGACTAGTTGGAGATCTAGGAGCCACTGTGTATGATCTCATGCCATTCTCAATTGGTTCTGTGACAGAAACTGATATCCTTGGTGATACTGATAACCTTTCACTTGAATATGCAGAATAAGTTCTGGGACTTGTCAGAGGACTATTCTCACTGTCAAATCTATGTCCTACATATGGAGAGCATGATCTACTTATCCTATGACGTAATTCCTCTTGTTCTGTTGCCTTGACAACTTGTTTGCGTAGTTTAATCAAGTATGCAGCATGTTCTGATGGTGTCATTGTATGGTGATAAATTGTTTTGCTACTGTTAGGGCTAGCACTCCTTGTTTTTCTATCATAATGGTCTACAGCTGGAGCTAGTCTATTAATAGTTTTGACAGTGTTAAAGTTTTGTTGTTCCAATTTTCTTTCCACCCTAAATGCCTCAATTTCAGCCTGTCTTCTTAACCTACATATGTCTCGGTTCCTTCCTAAAGGTCTGCCTCTCCCTTTGCCTGATTTTATGTCCATTCTTTCCTTACATATTTTGATATCCTTTTTAGATTTGCGTAGATCCTCCCTATACTTTGTCAAGTATTCTTTTGTAACAATGTGTGTATTGTGTGATTCTGATATATCAATTGCTTCTTGAATTTTCCAGGTGTCCTCCAGTGAGTCGAGTAATAAGTCAGTTTGGCCAATACAATAATTAAGTTTAGCTTCTAACAGTTCTACAGTAAGACTCGCCGGTAAATAATTCAATGCTAACATTTCAATGATTTCAATTCTCTCATTGTGTAGACGATCAAGCTCACTTTTAATTTGGTGACCGTTTAGATCATTGTTTCTTTGACTATTTTTAGCTGGTTCATAAACAGGTACAATATCATCAGTTTGTGTAAAATCGTCTGAACTGGCCACAGATACTTCTACACCAGTGCTACGCATAGATCCTTTATTTCTTGAGTAAGTGTCAACTGACACAGGTCTTGGCAGTGGACTCACTGATTTCTTTTCTGGTGTTAAAATAGCTGGTATCTTATCTGAATTAGCAATGGGTTGATTGAAGACAGGAGTAGTAATTGAAGGTTTCTCATTGGACGATACTGCTGGTTTCTTATCAGAAGAGAGATATGCTGGTTTCTTGTCTAATGATGTGGGTTTCCTCGCTGAACGAACTTGAGTAAAACTTTCCTTTACAATTGTTTCATTATCATTTATTGGTCTATTTATTCTATTATCCACATTGTAAGTTTGTACATCCTCTTCAGTTTTTGGTCTTTCTCTCCTGTAATCCACAGAGTACGTTGGCATAAATGTAATGTCAGCTTTATCTACTTTTGTAATGGGAGAAATAGGTTCTTCTGTCTCAATTCTTGTCTGAACCTTATATTCTCTAAAATTTGGTCTAGCAATTGGCTCATTACTGTATCTTAATTGAGATTGTTTATCATTAGGCATATCTTCAGAATCACTCAATACATCATCAATTAAGTCATTCTTTGTTTTTTCATCTGATTCTTCTTGTCGTTTTTTCAATTCTTGTTCAACTCTTACATATCCTTTCCACATCTCCTCTAGTTGTTGTAATTTCTTCTCACTTTCATCTATTTCTGGTTTTTCAAGTCTAGTCTCAGTCATGTAATCAGTCTCTGAAGTCTTTTCAGCCAAATCTTCACTTTTTTGTGATCCACTTTCTTCTGATATAATGCTATATTCTCTAGTCTCTACTGCATTCATATCAAACGTAACTTGCTTACTGTCATTATTTCGTTTCTCTGTTTCCTCATCATTCCAATTTTCGACTTCTTTCGTCATTTCAAATTCAGTTTTTATAACTTGTTTTGTTTTGCTTTTCAATTCATCAGTACGGGTTTTCCTTTCTGCAGCTGCTTTTCGAATAGCTGCCATTGTTCTTTCGTGTTCTTCTTTCAAAGCCTCCATTTCAGCTTGACTAGCCTCTATATCAGGCACGTAAAACTCCGTCTCCATAACATGTTCTCTCTCTGTCAGTATTGTTTGTATCTGAGTATTATCATGTTTGGAGTGATGATGTTCAGAAGTTTGTTCTGTGAATACTTCGTCCTTGCCATTTCTATTTTCATCATCGCTATCATCATCTGGAATCTTGGATCGTTTAACTGTCTTAGATTCAAAGGAATGGTGTTCTGATTGTCCAGTTTCAGATGATCGTTGTGATGTATCACTTTGTGATGACTGAGATTGTTGTGAGGAATTTGAATTCTGTGTATTTGTATTTGTATTTTGACGAATTCCAGCTTGAGTAGGAATTAAGTAATCTCTAGTCAGCGTGTCATCTCTCCTCGGCGATACAATATCCTCTACAATATCTTCATCATCAACAAATCTTTCAAAAAGAGGCTTACATTCTGATTTGAATATATCAGCTAATGAAGGTTCTTGAACATCTGTATTTGTTGGCATTTCGTATGTTACAATCTCAGTAATTTCTTCGTTTGGAGACTCGATGTTTCTATCTATAACAATTTCATTGTCCATATATTTTTCTTCATATGATCTTGGTTTTGTTTGTACTGAGAACAGTTCTCTTGGTATAGTGTCTTCACCTCTAGATCTTTGAGTGGAAATTATGTTTTCTTCTGTTGTCGCATTATCTGACGAAACCAATTTTTGATCAAAAGCAAATTCTCCATCTGTGTACTTTTGCTTGTATAAACTTGGCTTATGTTCTGACGAGAATAAAGATTCCTGTACAGCCATATCTATTGGTATTTCAAATGTTTCAATTTCTTCACGAATTTCCTCCTCTGAAGAATCAGAACTTTGATCTCTAACAAATTCATTTTCCATATACTGTTCTTTGTATGTTCTTGGCATATGGTTTAACGTCAATATTTCAGACATTGAACGTTCTTGAACATCGGCTTTCATTGGTATCTCAAATGTGACAATTTCCTCACTATATTCTTCTTCAGGAGATTCATCAATGTTTTCATTCATAACTGATACATATTCTTCTTTATGGGATGTTTGATCAGTTTTGGTTTCAGATGGTGTAGATGTTTCGTCTTTATCCATGTAGTTCAGTTTGTATGATCTGGGCTCTGTGTGATGTGAAAACATTTCTTGTCTATCAAATTTGTATGTGGGTTTTATATTTTGTTCTTCAGCTTCATTATGCAATGACGGAGATTTCTTTTCGGAACTTACTTCATCTTCGGTATACTTTAATTTGTAAGATCTTGGCCCTTTGTTCATTGAGAAATAATCTCTTGAAACATTTTCCTCTCCATGAGATTTGTACAGTTCATTTATTGTTTGTTCCTCTACCATTTTGTCCCTATTCTCAGTGTTTCCATGACTGTTTTCTTGTCTGTAACTGTGTGGCTCATTTTTTGACAAGTATGATGTTTTAGAAACTTCAGATTGATCTGGAATATCATCAGTTTGTTTTGATGTAGTAGACTTATAACTATATTCACTATATCTTGGATGTATCCTAACTCCATCATCAATTTGTCCATCATTGTGATTATTTGTACTATGACTTCTAACAGTTTCCTGACCACCAACATTTTCATCTTTTTCAGAAAGTCTATATCTAGTATCTACTGTATGGTGGTCAGAACGAGATTTATCTCCTTTCATAACTTTACTGCTCTCACTTTCCACTACGCTTTGTATGTAACATTTGTTTACAAAGTCATAAAATAGGACACATGTTTCGCTATATTGTTCTTCTGAGCTGTCCTCGTCCTCTACACGTAAATCCTCTGATATTATATCTTTTTCATAAGACCTAGTGTGACTCACTTGATTAGCTAATTCAGCTGTAACACTTTCTTCCATAGAGTTTGTTATTGTATTTGACATATTGTCTGTCTCTAGGCCAACATTAGCAGACGGTCTTTCAACAGTAAACAGGGAACCAGTAGTTGTAGTAACTGGATGATGACTAGCCATGCTCCATATAAAGTCAGTTTGTAAACAGATATCACTATGTTCTGTTACTCGTATTTCAGGCGTATCCGTTTGAATAGATATTTCAATTTTTTCAGGAGAATCATCAGGCATGACATCAAATGTATCAGTAAATGAATGTTCTAATTCTTGCAATTCAGTTTGTGTAGAGATAGCAGCAACATCTATTCCAGACTCGTGTATTTTGTTTTCCATATCTTGATCAGTCTGGACAGCTGTACTACTCAAGTCCTCTAAAGAGTCAGTAGTCTGAGTGGCTAATGTCGTTGCTTCACCGACAATTACATTTTCAACAGAACTAGCTAAGCTTATATCCGCCCCTGGTAAACGTTCATTGATAGTTTTTAACAGAGGTATAGTTTCCAACATAAGTGACGACAAATGGTACCAGTTTTCAGAATCCTCTGACGGATTAAACTGAGTCATTCTGCCTTGTAACGTCCCCAAACTCTGAGCTCTAAATGGAGAATCTAACCCAGGAAGGACCTGCATCATCTGACCATCAGGACATAATATAAGATCAGTCTGAGTCTCCGAGTCTGCTAAAGATGCTTGAACTCCAACTGAAACAAATTGGTTTGAACTTTGGCCATTATCTAGGCTTCTCCTCTGACTGCTGGTATTATTAACATCTTCAACATTACCATTGTGATCTAGTTGTGACTGTTGAGACTGGAGAGGGGCGAGAGATGAATACAACACATCTTGGTTAATAGCATGAGATGGTTGTTTGTTCTCATCAGTGTCATCTACAACACTTGTAGCTGGCGTAGGCGGCATATCGGGAGTACAAATCTCTAAAATTTCACTATCATAATCAGGTTCGAAATTACTGATATTGTTATTATCATTATGTTCAAACTCCTGACTATTATGTTCAGAGTGTTGTACGTTTGGAGGGAAAATGCCTTCATTGTCACTCGATGAGTTCGTTTTTTCTACAGTTTCAACATCTAGTAAACTTGTTGATCTTGATCTGTGCATCGTTTGGTGATTTGAAATTTTACGTGGCAAATTATCTGATGAAATAGATCGTGTAGGAATAGGTAATATAGATTCATCTATTCCAAATCTGTGACGCAGCGGTTCATCATCTTCATTATATTGTTTTGATACATCATTATGAACAAGACCAGCTTGTGTTCTATTTACTTCCTGTTTGACCATTTCATCCATAACTTCATCATGTACAGGACTTGTCTCCCCTGAAAATACATTATCACTTTTGTCCAAGTTGTCTTCCATGCTGTCAATATCTTGACTATAGTTTCCTTCAGAAATATCTTGACTATAGTTTCCTTCAGAAATATCTTGACTATAATTCCCTTCAGATATATCCTGGCTGTCTAAACCAATCTCTTCTGATATTTCTTGACTATCGGTACCTATTTCCTCGGAAACATTTAGACTGTCTACACCATCATGTGACAGAATATTTTGCATATTAGCCATCATTTCTTCATGGCTGTCCATACTCTCGTCAGACAGTTTGTCGTCACTATCCCTGTATGACATGTCATTATCGTCGCCATGGTTTTGTGATAAGATATTATCATCTGATTCATGTACTTTATATCCTTTCTGTTTTGACGTATATTTTTTTAGTTTCTCCATACTCTCTCTAGTATGGGACTGTCCCATGAATACAAAAACAATACTATCATTAGAACTGCTACTATTCATGGTAGTAGTTTCCTCATATTGATCAATACAGTTTTCTGAAACAGATCTACGGTATTCCTCGAAATCTTTCCGTTTTCTTATATCTGACAATGAGGGAGATTTTTCCTTCATAAGACTGTTAGATTCCATCATTTCGATGAGTTCAATGGACTTTCTACCGTCACTAATTTCATCCGATGTTGTTTCTACTCCAGAAGTTGAGTAATCATTATGTCCATCAATTCTGTCAGTATCTGCAATATTTCTACTGTCACATTCAGTTTCAACATCTATTTCACCTCCTGAATTCAAACCTGAAGCAAATTGTTCATACAGATCATCGGAAATAATTTCTCCAGGTGACAAAGATCTATCACTTTTTTCCGGGTCTTCATACATTTCATTTTCAATACATACAGAGGTGTGCTGTTCTGTTGTTTTCACTACATTTCCATCACTTGTGTCATTGGTCTTATCTTGAACACCTGACAAATATTCTGTGGTTTCTGATACAAGTTCTTCAAGATCTTCATCGTCAAAGACATTTCCTGAATCTTTTAAAGGAATTTTCTGAATACTTTTATTGTCTATGTCTACTAATTTTGGCAAGTAAGATTGAGCACCGGTTGAGGGTTCAAAAGAAGAATCAGTTCTTGTTGTTCTCACTTCAATGTTATTTGGACGAATATTTCCAATACGTAGAGTTTTATCAGATTCATACAGCTGACATGCACGTGGAGAACCAATTGTTACTGAATCACCATCAGTATAATCAGAACTAATAGCTGAATCATCTTTACTTTTACCATTATGTTTCAAATCATCTATTTTCTTCTGAAGTTCATTTTTTAAGGTTTCCCTTATGACCTGTTCCCGTGACTGACGATTTTCTTTCTCTTGCAACTCTGTGTTGACAGAAACCGTTTTAAGCATTCTTATATCCTCATTTACTATTTGACTGACTAAGTTTGCAGAATTGTCAGAAATATCAGGTATTTCAATATTTTCGTAGACATTTTCTCGTGGTGATTGACGGGGAGTTCTGTAATCAGATGATTCTGAACTTGCTCTACTAATATCGGCAGAAATGTAAACATCCTCTGATGATCGTGAATGATCATGATTTACATTTGACTTCCTTTCTTCTTCAGGAAGAGGCAGATTTCTTATTTTTTGTGATATGTCTGTTACATTTACTCCATAAACCAAGTTCTCTGTAGAACCAGTGTCTTGTTGGGGTTGTAAGTTATCTGACACATTTTCCATCTTAAGAGCCAAATTTTGAGTTCCATCGTGTAAATTTCTTGAAGATAAATCCTCAACAACATGGTCTTCCTCTTTCATTATTAATCCACGAGGAGTATTTTCATGCGATTCAGAAAAATATTTTCCATAACTAGCAAGTGAATCAATGTCATCTGAATCGTAGGCAGCCGATACACCTCTCCTTCTATCATATATCATTGTTCCATAGTCAGACGTTGTATCCGACTCCCTTGGAGATAATCCATACTGGTGCTTTTCAATCAATCCATCATTATCAATTGGATTATTTTCACAAGTTGTTTCTACGAAATGTTTCTCATCCTTTTCGACGGATGACCTATCAGATCTAATTTCTACATTAGAGTCGGAACAATTTGCTGATAATTCTCTGGATGAGCGAAACGTTCTTTCCGAAACAATATCACCAGAAGGAGAGTCCTCGGTTGCTTGACTAAGTTGGAAATGTTGACGAGTTAAAGTTTCATGCCTGTTTTCTGTTACATTTGCTGTCCTGTCAGTAATATTTATATTGATACTTTCAGGAAATGTTATATTTTCACTATCACGGTTTGGAGAATGAAGTCCATACGTTTTGTATTCAGTTTTTTCAACATTATAGTGTATGCTTGTTTCTTCCGGCTTTATAGTCACTTCATATTTTACTGCAGCATGTCTACCAGAAGGAGGCTCTTGTAAAACCATGCAACTAGATTCAAAAAAATTGTCTGATTTGGAAGGTGTGGCTGGTGAACAAGTTTCTGTCTCCATGACAACATCATCACCTTCACCCTCTGACCCAGATTCCATTTCATTGATTGAAATGGAAGGTAAACCCGTTGTATCTGCTGACCAGGTGTCAGGGCTTGTGAATGAAAGGTCAGAGAGTTTACATTGCTTCATTTTCACCATTTTCTTTCCTCCGGCAGATTTCTCTTTAGTTCCATCAGAGAAACCAAGTGGTGATTTAATACACTTATCTACTGAGTTCCAAACACTAATAGGTGATGTAGCAAGTGAATTTATTCTACCTACTGTCTGTGTTGACATTGGTGACCTAAGTGGTGGAAATGAACTATCAGTTTGTTGGCTAACATCACGGGTTTCTGAGGTTGACCTTGAGGATCGACCTTCAGATGATTCATAGCTTCTCCAAGATATTTGTTGTGAATCGCTTCCATTGTATTCTGGAGATTGTTCTTTAAAGTCCTCATCTCGAGGACTGATGCCAGACAGCTGCAAATTAGGAATGTAATTTCCATTAACATGAAGACTTTTCTGTCTGGAATCAAATGTTTCTCTGTCAGAATCACCTTTAGAATATCCATTTGTAATATTTCCATCCATGTTATTTTCTTCTAAACCATCATTTTCTGTACCTGATTCAGCAAATTCATTCATGCAGTCATTAAAAGGTTGATCGACATCTATAGATATTTCTTCCTTGTTCGTTTCATTATCCTTGTTTCGTGAAGGAGAGTCGTCGGAGTATATACTGTTATTTTCGGATGTAATATATTCATCAGAACTTAATCCTTTTGTTTTCTTTCCTGAACGATCGGCTGATTTTGTATTGGGTCTTCTTCTCCTTCTTGACGCTGAATCAGGTCTTGACGAAGACGATTTTCCTTGACTACCTGCAAATATATGAAAATGAGATTATAAATAAACAATGATTTTTTTTTTTAACAAACTAAGAAGTCGTTACATATATAAATTTGTATAACAATACCTGTTAATTTCAAATTCCTTGACATATATATACATATACATTCTTTGCATAAGAATCAATACATATTTGAAGAGACAAAATAACATTCATTAATGTTGATCACTAGACCAAAACCTTCTTTCAAATCAAATACATGTATATTGGAATACTATGATATATCACCTTTACATGACACACACACATGTACATGACCTGCCAATAAAATACCTATGTGTATAAATTAAATTTCAACTTTTAAAATATAATTATATTTTTGCTTCAGTAAATGTCCCGGTACTCTTGTTCCAAACGATTTCATATATTCATACTTTTAATAACACAATTTGTTGGCGTTTCAATATTAATAGTGTTAACTGATATTGATTTAAACTGAGTCATATCTTTCACATAAGATTTATCAACCTAAAAACATTATTTCAATCCACTAACAATGTATTCTTTATAAAAATGATTGAAATGTAAATATCGCCATTTAATTTTAAATTTAATAGGACTGAGTACCAGTACCAAAACCATCAAGTCAAATCGCCATTTCACAATAACCCTTATTTACAAACAACGTAATGTAAAATTATTGAAAAGAACCGTTCAAAAATCTTAAAAGGAAGACTTAATCCTTTAAATTAAAGTAAATCTACAAGTTAAACAGAAAATATTATCTGATAATTTAATGTTTTATATGTATATCAAGAAGCAACAAATGTAAAAGGTTATAGCTTGGTAAGTATACTACATATTGTGTGCTGCCAACAAATTCCATGTGAACCCGAGAGGTAGTATAATAAACGCTTCTTTTCAGGAGTTCATGCATGTGTAAATGGTGCCAATGCACTCACAAACTGAATGCATGTGTAAACCAAAACGGTGCCAATGCATTCACAAACTTAATAAACGTCCAATGCACGAAAACGATATACATTAATTCTATAAGAATTATAAACTATTCTAACATGACCTCCTTCTTTCGCTTTGTTAAGAAACGAGCAAGTTATTCATTCGGTATAATCTCATTAGCAAATGCACCGGTGAACGTGACTGACTTTTCCATTGGCAGCATAAATTGTAACCTGAATAATGCCGATAGAGGGCGCAGTATTATTCGAGTTACATAAATTGTGTACGACATTTTCCGCAAGCGTAAATGTAAATTACCGCCTTCCAATCAAAGTATACTAACGTATTTGTACTCTTAGACATATCATAATCGAAATAAATCATGGAAGTGAGAATGTGTTTTGAGTTTTAACATGGATTGGTGGATATTAGTAAATTTTATCCCTCGCTTCTGGCTCAGGATAAAATACTAATATCCGCCAATCCATGTTAAAACACCCAACACATTCTGGCTTCCATACTTTATTTCTTAAATATCCTTTTAGAATCATCATCTCAATGTGTTTTATAAATGGAAGAGAAAACCAAGGGGCAATTAAAAATGAACAATCCAGAGACACATGTAACCATGGACACAAGACATGGAACAAAGATAAACAAAACAAAAACCACTTCACAAAAAACTAAAAAGAGGAGCAACATGGACTCCAGCAAAAAAAAAGGGGGGATGAACCAAGGTGATCACGAAGGATGAGCATGGACTCCAGCAAAAAAAGGGGGTGGTGAACCAAGGTGATCACGAAGGATGAGCATGGACTCCAGCAAAAAAAGGGGGTGAACCAAGGTGATCACGAAGGATGAGCATGGACTCCAGCAAAAAAAAGGGGTGAATCAAGGTGATCACGAAGGATGAGCATGGACTCCAGCAAAAAAAAGGGGGTGAACCAAGGTGATCACGAAGGATGAGCATGGACTCCAGCAAAAAAAAGGGGTGAACCAAGGTGATCACGAAGGATGAGCATGGACTCCAGCAAAAAAAGGGGGTGAACCAAGGTGATCACGAAGGATAAGTTAGTAAAATTTGATATGTGTGACAATTATAATTTAAATAAATGACTGCAAATATTTATAACTTTAGTCTAAAACATTCAAATCGTAATGAATTACCAGTTATTTAATCACCATTCCAATGTCAAAATGTAGACTTCTACAAAATTGTAAAATATTTGGTGTGGAACATACATGATTGACATTAAATAAATTTGGCCCTGAATATCTACAGTAAAACTTATTTGACTGTTAAATTATTAAATATTTACCATTCATTACCCAAAATAAAAACAAAAATATTGCACAATGTACATTTGCTAATACAAACCTTGTTATATCGTCAGTTACATGTTTTCAAATATTTACCAATTAGCACAAAAAAAACCCCAAAAAAATGCATAAGGTACATTTGTTAATGAACTCCTTGCTATAATTTCAGTTACACGATATAACTGATATATTGTTGAAGGTGACATTAAACACCATAACCCTGACCCACCCCTAACCCCAGTTACATATTTTTTTCTCTGTATTTGAACAGTAATATAAATTACACTATATTTACCAGTATGTGATTGACGAGTTGAATACATGTTTGCCAAAGTATTTTATATAATTTCTAAATCATATGTTACCTTACTACAAAAATAAACTTTTAAATGTTAAAAAAAATTCACGCTAAAACTCAACATCTATTGTTCTGATTTAGAAAAGATTCCAGCTTTAATTGTGACCTGGAATTGATCAATAAATATTTGAGTGTAATATTAGACTGATTGACATCAATCTTGGTATTGATGTGTTAAAGGGACCTTTAGTTGATTTAGTTGCCATTTACACCAACTTTGATCATCAAGTTTATGACATGGGGGTCCTTCTGTAGGAATAATATTTCATGTTTCATCTTATAACCAGTAAAGAAAAAAAATGTCAGAACGAGGATATATATTTTTAAAATTTTGACTCAAAATCATATCATAAATAAATTCATATTCAAATATTTGGATATTCACACGATTTTAATTGGGGACGTCGTGGTCGTGATCGTATTATACATGGATTTATAACTACCTATGCAATCAGTGCCAATTACCACTAATGTTGTGAGTATTGGGGCTGTCGTGGTCGTGATCATATGGTAGATGGATTTATAACTACCTATGCAATCAGTGCCTATCACCACTAATGTTGTGAGTTCGAATCCCATCCAGGTGAGGTGTACTTGATACAACATTATGTGATAGAGTTTGTCTGTGACTTGTGGCAAGTCGGTGGTGGTTTTCTCCGGGTACTCCAGTTTCCTCCACCAATAAAACTGACCGCCACGATATAACTGAAATATCGTTGAAATTGGCATTAAACACTGTAACCCTAACCCATGATCTCAATTAATCTTTGGCTTTACGGTCTGTTGTATATATTTAGGAAACTATTACAGTGATTGATAAATTCATGGTATTAATACTTGTAAGCAACTCAAAAACACCAAGGATGCAACCAAAAGAATGTATAAACCACAAAAGAATTTCATGACTATGAAAAACCAGAGGCTCCCAGGAGCCTATAATCGCTCACCTGAATCAAAGCTGCTTTCAATAACAAAACAACTGCCCTGTGGTGGCCATCTTGGTTCTATGTTAAACTAAGTTAAGCTGTGCAGCCATCTTGGTCAGAGGGCGGGACCACCAGACACAAATTTGGAAGAGGACCATCCAATGAATATTTTATCAAAGTTTGGTTCCAATTGAGCAACTGGTTCCAGACAAGAAGATTTTTATGTGAATTTCCCATATGGTCCTATGTTAAGCTAAGTTCGGCTGTGGGGGCCATCTTGGTTGATAGATCTTGACATACTGAACATGTTTGCAGTTTAAACTTAACATCTATCTCTTATAGTTTTTGAAATACAAGAAGAAAAGTATTAAAATAAAAAAAATAAATTGATGAAAAAAGGACAATAACTCCAAGATGGGTAATCAGATTTACTTCAAAATTGCAGGGTATGTAGATCTTGACACGCTGAACATGTTTGCATTTAAATCTTAACATCTATCTCTTATAGTTTTTGAAATATAAGACGAAAAGTATTAAAATTTTAAAAATTTGATGAAAAAAGGGCAATAACTCCAAGATGGGTAATCAGATTTACTTCAAAATTGCAGGGTATGTAGATCTTGACATGCTGAACATGTTTGCATTAAATTTTAACATCTATCTCTTATAGTTTTTGACATATAAGACGAAAAGTATTAAAAATTTAAAAAAAATTGATGGAAAAAAGGGCAATAACTCCAAGATGGGTAATCAGATTTACTTCAAAATTGCAGGGTATGTAGATCTTGACATTCTGAACATGTTTGCATTTAAATCTTAACATCTATCTCTTATAGTTTTTGAAATATAAGACGAAAAGTATTAAAATTTAAAAAATTTGATGAAAAAAGGGCAACAACTCCAAAATGGGTTATGGGATTTACTTCAAAATTGCAGGGTAGGTAGATCTTGACATGCTGAACATGTATGCAGTTTGAATTTAACATCTATCTCTTATAGTTTTTGAAATAAAGGACAAAAAGTACAAAATATGCCTAATTTGCATAATCGGTAGAAATCGGCTGAAAGAAAAATTTCATAGAAAACCCCGTAATATATGTTAAACTACTCATTGCCATGTAGCTGCAGTTAAAATTTGAGCTCATTTTGACTTATACTAAAGCAGCAATATACAATTGAAATTTTATCCCCCCCCTTTTTCTATTTTTAGCTTGGCGGCCATCTTGGTTTGAAGTCGGGAACACCGGACACAATTTTGAAAGGGGGCCATCCAAGGACGATTCCACCAAAGTTTGGTTGCAATTGGCCCAGTAGTTTCTAAGGAGAAGATTAAAATGTGAAATGTTGACGGACGGACAACGGACAACAGACGACGGACGAAAAGTGATGGCAATAGCTCACATGACCCTTTGGGTCAGGTGAGCTAACCAGGTATTAACATGTTATTAATCCTTTTAACCTTATTAGAATAGAATTAACAAATTTAACATTGAAAATCAAATTCAATGGCAATTTGACAATTTAAAACTATAAGAAAATACCATACAGATTGATACATTTTTCTTATAACTTGACTGTTTTCTTTTACAGTTCATTAATTAAATCTGACGAGCTTTACATGGCATAAAATAATCTGATGCATCAACATTATATCTGGTATAATATTTACTCCATGGCGTTATTCATTGTTTTATTTGAATATTTCTATGATAATTACAAATCTATTTTACTGGTCCCTGATAAAGCAGTTTTTGTTTAATATGGAATTAAAGTGTCAGAATAATTGCTACTTAATAAAGCTACTACTTAAAAGGAATCTTGTGTGCACATCAATAATAGATTTTATTTTATGGTCGAGAGATCTGATAAAAATCAACGGGACAATCGATAGGAGATTAAACACCATGGTAAAAATTCTCTGTTCTCCAATACCAAAGAAATACATGTATGTCATCTCAAATCAAAACATGTCAGTCTAAATGTAATGATGTCAAAATATTGTAACAGTAGATTTTACAAGGACGATAAATATTATTTCTTATGTGTCTACATGAAAAGGATACCATCTTATATGATATGACTACAGAAAGCTGAATATTTACAGTATGGCACCCCTTATTTTTCCTGCTGGCCATGGAATACATTGTATGTGTGAAAAAAAAATGATCTTCCAACTTCTTCCAATGTTTTCTCTTTATATTTAGAGCTTTAACTTTGGGAAAAGAAAAAAGAAAAAAAAAGTATAAATTTTGTGTGGATTTTACAGTTAACCGATTTTGAAAATAAATAAGAAATTTTGGTTTATGGTATACATATTTTTCATGTATCTGATACAAACAAGGAAGACAATGTAATTTAAATACATGTATTCTCTTCATACATTCTTAACAGAATGCTTAAATCATATTGTATTTTTAAATGGCTCCCTGAATATTCATAGATATTTTTTACAATGACCTTGGGATTTGTCAACTGCAGGATGGACTAAAAGTAGACAGGGGTGTATAAATCTCAGGATGGACTAAAAGTAGACAGGGGTGTATAAATCTTTTTTTTAAAATTCTAACTAAAACAGCAATATTACTAGTACTCTAATTAAAATAATTGAAAAAGTTATCTCAAGGAAAATTGTTAAGTTTTTGGTATTTATTGTCATTTTCAGCAATTTTCTGCTATATCTCGACTACAAGACTTATTTGAGGAGAAAAGCCTAGGAGAGACATAACACTGAACGACAAAAATTCCAGCCTTTGGTAGATATCTGGAACCCTCAATGTTTGAGGTTGGTAAGAGGGCATGAGCTTAATGTCAGTGGTATTAAGCTTGTGGTCAGAAGTCAGCAATCCTTAACTACTTGGCCACCCAGGCACCTCTCCAATATAGAAAGCAGAGAAACAAATGAGGATGGTAAAATGGCACATATGTTTTATTCTTTAATGGCATTTTTTATCCTATCTGTTCTTGTAATGCAAGAGTGAGTGAGTGATTGATTGTTGTTTAATGCCAAGTAAGCAAATTTTTCAGCTATATGTTTACCTTTCGATGAGATGTTGATGAAGTCCACTTTGCACTAGACCAACATGCTGGGTTGGAATTTTATATAATAGTGCTAGCTCACTGAAACAACAGTCCTCAGGTAGACATGTTGCTCCATATAATTTGATTTCAAGCCAACCAGTCCTTGCTCTAACTCCTTATTGCTGCCTGCTTAGAGAAGCAGCAAAAACCAAGCTTACATTCTTTGGTTTGACCAGGCAGGGGCTCGAACCCACTAACTACTGCACTTGAGGAAAACACACTAATCACCAATGTGGTTGCGTAATGCAGACAGAGGTTTACACTTTGTTATTGTGCTATAGCCAACTTTCGACAATAAACATTTTTTAAGCCATCTTGATAAAAAATATTTGACATAAAAATTCATGCTTAACATTCAATTTTCGCTACAATTTTGAAACTAGTTTAAATTTTGCAATATGAATTAGAAAATAACCATAGTATAAATGACAAACTTATTTATTTCTTATAATTATGTGACATACCTTTACATCAATGTTCTATGGATTTTGACAATTTATCCATAAATATGTCTACCGGTTTTTTTTAAGTATCAGTATGGAAAAGTTTGCATTTCTTTTAATTTTTTTTATTAGATACGGTACATGTATTACTGTTGAACAATCTATTGAATATTTTAGGATTTATGTTTCATAAATGTTTATGCTAAGCAGGTAAACACTATTATTCACAACACATTTAAAACCCATAAAAAATATCAATAATATTATTTACCAACAAAAACTGCTAAAATGAATACGAAAATAAAAAATTAGAATCTGCTGTCCTTTAATGTACAAAGGAATATCATGTTTGTTTGCTTACACGTACCATAACATAGAAAACTTTGTCATTGATCATTTCTGCGTTAAATTATAAACCATAATAAAGTTATAATACATGCAAGATTATGTTAAACCTAACCAACTGCAGCAAAGCTGATTTGACTTGTCACTATGTCTCAAAAGTTAACTTATTTACCTTCTGTGCAGAAAACGGCTTTATATCCCAACGTCTTGTAAAAAGACCTAAATAAAACACTTTTTTGTTTCCATATGTCAACAAAAATTCCGTTAGAACTGACCCAATATTTAACAAGTGTTTTTCTTTGAGAGTGATCAATTATTGGCGATTGGCCAATTGTAGATTTAAACCTGTCATAGAGAGATTTAATTGTATCTGAACTCAATAGAAGCTCTAATACTTAGTATATAATATCACACGCTGTTCTCTAGATATTGAGAAAATTATCCATGTAATTATTTAACGAAAGTATTCAAATTCTTTTTCAGTACTTCGTCATAGGCAATTTATTTTGTAATATTTTTAATCAATTAATCACAAATATTTTTGCTATACCATGCTTGTAATAAATATCTACTTAGAACACTGACCTTTAGGCATAAGAACGTAATAGTTTCATGATCCTCGTAATAAATTCAATACTTGTCTTTATCGATATCCACTCATCAGAAGAGAAACGATTTAACAAAATAGTTAGATAAATTAAATTCTTTTGAACAATGGATAAAATAAATACCTAAATAGCAATAACCCACCTGAAACTTATTTTTTTTAGACAAAATCGATATTTAAAATAAATTTTAAACACAATGCAAGAACACTGTATCTATTATTTGTCATTTCAGGAATGCCATTGATTAAAATATATAACAAATCTACCTGTTTTATAACAATATTTTTTGAGTTCTTATCTATTCATAACAAATGTTTTTACTTTTCAACAATCTTGCTGCACGTTTTTTTGTGGATGCATGTTGCATTCTGTCAAGTGGTTAAAGTTGTTGATTTATGACCACAAGCCTAACACTGCTGATGTGGGATTGCACTCAATATCCACCTCAAATATAAAGACTTCAAGATGCCTATTCAAGACTGCCGAATTACTTAAAATTCCTCTTAAGCAAATCATTTAAAAAAAATGTTATACTGCAATTGGTAGCTTTACAGCATTGATCAAGGGGGTCATATAAACTTTTGCTTTATACTGGACAATGTCCTGTATAAAGCATTTAGGCCATGTCCCTTTTGGAACTTTTGCTTTACACTGGACAATGTCCTGTATAAAGCATTTTTTAAATGGGGCCCATGACAGGGAATACGAATTTTATTTTTTTTTTTTATATACAAAACAATGAGAAAAAAATATAGTATTGCAGCATAAAGATAATATAGGTATGATGTCTTTTTATTTGAGATTTATTTGTATCCGGGACAAATCAGGGGGACTGCTCGGCAGAGCCTTGCAGTACCCCTGTTTCTTAGCCTCATCCAAATAAATCTCATATAAAAAGACACCATACCTATATTGTCTAAATACACATGGTAAGTAACCATATAAGGCAGACCAAGTTCAATTTTGGACTTTTAACATAATTTCTGTTCTGGGGTTATGTCCATTGAGTTTTTTCGGAAAAATACAAATTCCTAAGGTTTCCTTTCAATAACTTCAGTTCCAATTATTATTCCGTTGATGATTCAAGAATTATGCTCCTTAATTGAAAAAAAACATGTGTGGTTTCAGTGCCAAATGACCAGTCAACTCTAACTTAATCTAATATGCCTTTTTGAGATTTCCGAGTTATGTCCCAGTTTACTCTGACAGCTAGGGCATATGTGTCCTATGAACACATTCCTCCATTAATTACACTAGCTTTGACATCTTGACTTTTTAATTCAGTAATTCTTCCATGGTTTGAAAGGTTAAACTCTGTCCACCAAAAGCAGAATTAAGATTTTCAACTGGCACCATAAAACTAATTTTTATTAAGGATTAATTTATGATCATTTAAATATATTTTAGTTTCAATCAACTGAGAAATTTATGAAGCAATTTTAAAACATTTTGCCAATATACTTTTATGCTGAATTTTTGTAATACAATGATGGACATTTTGGAGTTTTGATCAGCATGAAAAACCAAAACATTTTCAAAACAATCTAATGATTCATCATGTACAGCATGAGTTTAGTCAGTTAAGAAGTTTTTCATTTATTCCTACAGCGATATTTATCTTTCATTTCTAATCAGCATATAAAATACAGTCTTTGCATGCAACATTCCTGAGAAACCATATTGGATTTCTTATTGGTATAAAAAGCACAAACGGTATTGAAGACCAGTTCATATGGTACAATGGTTTTTAGAGAAAAATATATTTAATTTCTTTTGATATGTTAGTTCTTTCTCAGAAAAGAAATTTTCCAGGAAAACTAAAAATGAAGCAAATCTATTTTCAGTGGTAATAAGATTTACCATGGATAACTCAAACACTCCTTTAATAGGAAGTACAATTGTAAGTCCATTTGACCTGGACATAACAAAGTTCTGTATATTTTATACAATACTAACCTGGAGAATCATCTGACATCAGATCTTCAGATTCAGTACACACACCACTTCCTCTTTTCTGCATAGCTCGTTTCCTAGTAGCTTTTCTGGCTGATGACAAGGAGTTTCCATTGGTATATGAATTTCTAGAATACAAAATGGGATGTTTAAATTACAATAATTCAAATTTATTTACCATCTAATACTAATTATTGCTAATATGTTGGGAGGTTTTTCATATTTTAAGGGACATGACTCCATATGCCTACAGGGGCCATTATGGCCGTGATCGTATGGTAGTTGGATTTACAACTACCTATGCAATCAGTGCCTAGATCACCACTGGCGTTGTGAGTTCAAATCTTGATCAGGTCGAGGTGTACAACATTATGTGATAGTTTGTCAGTGACTTGGGACAGGTCGGTGGTTTTCTACGGGTCCTTCGGTTTCCCCCATCAATAAAACTGACCGCCAAGATATAACTGAAATGTTGTTGAAAGTGGAGTTAAACACCATTAAACCAACCAACCAATCAACCATATGCCTACAGAGACTCAACTTGATCAAGAAAATGTAGTTACTCTGCAAAGTTTGTGAAAGTGCATATATCGGACACCTAAAGATGTTGATTACCGGTATTAGTTAGGAAACATCTCCTGCATTTGCCAGAATATATTTGTACTTTGGGAGACAAAATGAAAGAGATGAATGATAAACAGGGCAAATATTGGACACACAATTGGGATAGACAGGATAAATGGCTTACAGAATTGTTACAGGTAGTCTGAATATACATTCTACTTTATCCCTTACACTTGCACACCTTTCAATTTTGAGTGAAAATATAAAAGTATGTGAAAAATCAACAATACATTAAAGTTGGTTGAGAACTGACAACAGTATCAAATGTCATTCAAATGTGCATAAAATGTAGAGATTTGTTCAAACCTTGTATTTTTACGATGTTTTCTTTGATAACTGCTTGGCAATAGTAAACAACGTAATTTGAAAGTTAAACTCCATGACATTTTCTTGTCTAAATCATGAAATACACAACAATACTTTCAATGGGTAAAAACGTAAATAATATAAGATACTTTTGTCTACACATGGAGAGAGATCTGATACCTACATAATTACTTATATGACAGATGTATTAAGTAAATCTGTTGATCAACTCTTCATCCATGTAAAAAACTTATGTAAAAGAATTCAGGTAAAAATCTACCCACACTTAATAGCTTACACAACTCTTGTTACACATCAACATAATGTACTGAATTTTACATAAACAATAAAAATCGGTACATTAATTTATATTCAATATTTATCATTATTCCTGGCAAATTCACAAAAAGCTTTGACTTTCTTGTCAACAGGATACATTGTATTTCTCAGAAAATAAAATATATTAAAAGATCATTGATGGACTCAAAAAAACATGAAGACAAAATTTGATACAGTGATTCAATATTTGTCAGTATTCCTGGCAACTTCACAAAAAGCATTGACTGAGCTTGCCAACAGGATACAATATACTTATCAGAAAATAAAATATATTAAGAGATGATTGATGGATTCCAAAAGACATGAAGACAAAATTGATCATTTCTTTATTCCTAGCCGATTTTCAACCAAAATAAAAGAACTGCCTAGCGCATGAATGCGCGACGTATCCCCCCGCACTTGCATAATATTTAATTTTATATATTTATAAAAAGCAGCCTTGCAGTCTTAATGTATAACATACTTACAATAGGCCACATGCAAAGATTATTCAAATCTATCCATGTTTACTAAAGTTATCACGTAAACAAGACACAATTCTCAAAATTGGTGATTTTTCAACCAAAAACTAACATTTATCCCCAAAACTCTTGCTTCAAATATTTCCATGTTAGAACCCATCCAAGATAATGATAATTACAAGCCACTGCAAAACATTATTCAAATCTATCCATGTTTATTCAAGTTATCGCGTAAACAAGACTAAAATCTCAAAATTGTTGATTTTTCAACCAAAAATTAAGATTTTCCCCCAAAATCGTTGCTTCAAATATTTCCATGTAAGAACCCATCCAAGATAATGATATTTACAAGCCACATGCTTAACATTATTCAAATTTATCCATGTTTACTAAAGTTATCGCATAAACAAGACACAATTCTCAAAATTGGTGAGTTTTCAACCAAAAACTAAGATTTTCCCCCAAAACCGTTGCTTCAAATATTTCCATGTTAGAACCCATCCAAGATAATGATAATTACAAGCCACATGCATTAATTATTCAAATCTATCCAAGTTTACTCAAGTTACCGCATAAACAAGAAAGTGTGACGGATGGACAGACAGACAGACAGACAGACAAACAGACGGACAGACAGCCGCTATTACTATATCCCCTCACCGCTATCGCGGGGGGATAAAAAAAGGTAGTGATTCTCAAAATGCTTATAACCTGCATTTAACAACCTGTCTGACAAGAAAACACCTCATATATGTACAGATGATTGTAGAAACTTAATACAGCAAGTTCAAAATGACCAATATGATTATTAGAACCTCATAATCAACTGCCACGATATAACTGAAATATTGTTGAAATGGCAATAAACACCATAACCATTAGCAAAATATAAAAAAAATACAATTATCACAAACTGAAATACTTACCTGTAATATACATGATATAAACATAATCAATATCACACAAAATGTACTGCAAACCATTAATAACTGCAACTATAGGTATGATGAGTTCACAGATAATTGATTTGCACATTACCATATAATTATACGAGCTAAGTACATAAAAGATGTTCCACCTGTATAGAATATCTACCTACAGGACAGAGTTGTACAAATCTTAATTAAATGTAATTGTCATTTAAAACTTAATTGACACGTAAAATTACTTGAAATGTACACGAAATCAATTTACACCTAAGGTTTAATTGAGATTTAAATTTAATTGATCGTGAGGTTTGTGCAACTCGATCCAGGTAAGCAGTGAGTGTGAACATAATACTTTATGTTGGCGTTAAACAACAATCACTCACTCTCTACTCTTTTACTATAATAACGCTTTCAAAAAGTTCTTTTCTTCTCAATGCCTCAAGATTTCGTAGGCTAGTCATTTATGTTCGTTTGAATCATGACCTGATACTGAACGTCAGTCAATGTTGATTTATTGCCAGAAATATATAAAATGTATATATAAAGATTAACAAACAAGTAATTTCAATCAAATTTTACTCTTAAAACACTTTGAAAATTGCCTCTTTTGGATGTATTCCCATGTTGGTTTATCACCAGATGTAAAAAAAAAAAATTCCACAAACACTTGATTTCAATTAGATTGCACTTTTTAAACACTTTTAAAAAATTGTCTCTTTTTGGCCCTTTTGCCAATCAATTAGATCAAGACCATGTTTTGTTAACTTTACTTTTCCCAGTTTATTCTACACTCCTATACTTGTTTCAGAAATTTCAAGGGACTAGAACCACTGAAGAGTGTAAACTAATTGTTATTAAAAGATGAATGGTGCTGACACCGTACTTGGTCACATTGAGACTAATTACGGCCTTAAAGTCCTTTGTTCAGTGGTATCAACTGTATAACAGGTTTAAGTTATCATGATTAGCTCTGTATTATGTTATTCTGATGTTCAGGTTTCAAAGTTGATTCTACATTTGGTGTTAATGTTATAGTAAGTTCGAGAGACACTTGTAATTCTTCTTAAACCTGTTATACAGTTGACACCGCTAAACAAAGGACTTTAAGGCCGTAATTAGTCTCAATGTGACCAAGTTACACCCCTATTTCTTGAACTTGTTGCAATGTGAACACCAAAATAAGATAGATCCCTCCCACTTGCACGATGTTTTTTAGATGTAACTTGTTGTATTTATTTCGTTATGATGCAAGCATGTGACAATTTAGGTACCATTCTCTTGAAATTCTTGACAAATTTGAGCTTGGACATCAATATTAACTATATCTTAATACCAGTGTCTCTGGATAGTTCATTCTTGATTGCCCAAATGTTTTTCTCTTATGTTTATCTAATGGAATTTGGATAGAAAATTCAGGTACTCTTTCTCTCGAACTTACTATGACATTAACAGGGG
>MJUT01059077.1:461778-489598 GCA_002080005.1 Gigantidas platifrons | reverse complement strand
CCCCCCCCCCCCCCCTGGATCCACCCCTGATTAACACCAAATGTAGAATCAACTTTGAAACCTGAACATCAGAATAACATAATACAGAGCTAATCATGATAATTATGTGTATAAACATAGAAAGCAGTACACATGAATTTAGATATCCATACTTACTTTGGACCTTTGTTATCCAGAGCCTCCTGTAGAACTTGTAATTCTTCTTGAACTTCCTGTAGAGAATCATCACTGGCTATATCTTCTCCACAACTCACTGTTACGAGGTCTGGACTTGTGGATACTCCTAATGTACGAGTTTCTGGTTTTGGTCTGCTTCGTTTCACTTTTTCCACTTTCGGAGCATCATCATTTTTAAGTGAAATTTTAGAAGTGTCTTGTTCTTTAATTTCAGTACCATTCTGATCACTAGAGTTATCAACGGTTAAACTATTGTCTTCACTGACTAAAACAGCAATGTCAACTCCTTCAGACAATTTCTTATCCTCATTTGCTTTGGAACTAAAATTTTGATCTGTTTCAACATTGACTGACGGACACTGTTTAGATGATTCCAACATGTCTTTTTCTGACTGTTTCGAAACAACATGTGTGCTGGATTTATTCACTGCTATTTCCATTGAACTATTTGACAAGCTATCACTATCAGTGTCCACAACTAAAGCTTGACGAATTGAACGAGCAACATTGGAAAGATACTGAGTCATATCGACTGGTGTGAGTTCAGCTTCCAAATTTATACCAATGTTATCTTTATTGTTTTGTTGTCCTGAAAGTGAATCAGAGATATCAGACCTTTTCTCTTCATTTTTTGTTGAATCAGTAAAATTATTTTCATCACAATTTTCATGATTTTCATTTTTTTGTTCTTCATAACTTTCATCATCAACACCAATGTCATTGAACTCCTCTTTTAGTGTTTCACTCAAGTCAAGTTCTTCATCACTCACATTATAACTACCAACACCCGTTTTATTTTGTTGTTCAGATTTTTTCAAAATTTTCAAATCTATGCTGTCCTGGTTCCCATTCTCACCATTACTGGTACCTATATAGTGATAAACAACAGGACTTTCTTCCAGTTCCTCCATTTCTGTTGTTAAAACAATATGAGTTTCACTTCTCACAGATGAATCATTTGATAGATTCATCGGTTCAATTTTTGATTCATTACTTGTGCATTGTTCATTGTTCTCTTGTTCTGAAATATTTAAAGTTGCATCACTATCAAATTCCAAATGATCATTTGTTCTTTTCTCAGTCATCAAAACAATGGCTTGATCTTCTTGTCCTAAAACAACAACTTGAGAGAGATAATTATCATCAATTCCATCAAGTGTTTGATCTCCAATAGAACTTAACTCAGAGCTCAGATCTTTTGATTCTGATTGATCGGGAGACGCTGGCACAGATTCTTCTTTAATACTGTACAACAAGCTTCCAGGAAAATCTGTTGGATATTGTAAATATATCTCGGTCCTGTCTTCATCTATATCGTCTGCTACGTCATCGTAATCTGATAATTCCTCTACAATTTCCTCATTGCTCATTTCATCAACTAAATCTGGGTCAACATCAGAAAAATATTCCATTACACCATTTTCAGTATTGTCAATATTATTTTCCTCCTTTCCGTCAATATTGTCATTATTATCTCCCCCTGAGCTATCAAATGAATCACTCGTATCCTCCTCATCATGGTACCGTACTGGCTTAGATCCATCTAATGAATCCTCATCTAATGAATCAGAATAATAGGCCTGAACTTCATTGTTATCTAGATATTCTTGTTCTGTATTAGATACAGTCATGTTTGTAGTATCATTTTGTTTTATCAAATTATCATTGTCTAAAAGAGGAACTATGTCTGTTGTAGATAAACCATCAAAATTTTGATTGCTACTTTGTTCGTTTAATCCTTTGTAATTTTCATCAACAATATTCTCGTAATTTAATGAATCGTTATCATCTACAATTTCATCTTCATTTTCATTATCCTCACCAGAAACTAACAATTTCTCTTTACTTAAATTTGTAATGGCATTAACCAGCCATTCATAGTTATTTTTATCTCCTTTTCGTAATTTTGATGGTACAGCGGTAGTGCCAGAATTCTGCTTTAATTCCCGTTTGCTACCTATTCGAATCATTTCATCGTCATTTCCTACAGTTCCAATATCAGTACGTAAATTTTCCGTTTGATCCTGACCGTCAAAGAAATTAGATGATTGACATGATGTGTTTTGAGGAATAACAGGTATTGGCACTTCTCCTTGAGAATATGACACATTTATAATTGGCATTAAGTCAATCTTAAACGACCTACACATACCATCGTTAGTATTAGTATTGTTATCTCCTGCATGTTGTATTTCACTATTTATCACAATGTAAGGTTCCTGAGACACTGTGTCTAAATCACATTCCATCCCATCTACATTTTCCTCCATAGATACATGACATCGTAATTGACTTCCATTGTCCTCCATAGTTACTAAGCTTTCTTGTCCTTCACTTTCATCCATAGAAACCTGACATTCTTGTCCCCGAGATGCGATGAACCCGTTGTTTTGGAATGTATTATAAGATTGTTCCCCACCGTTGTGGTCAGACACAGTGACTTCAGGAATGTTTAAACTATATCCTCCACTACTATCATCTTCACTTTTACTATGTCTATAGGCAGGGTTATCTCCACTTGATTTTTCCATTTCTTGAGTATATTTTTCAAATGCATCTGCTAATTCTTCTCCCATAGGTTCAGAATGTCGTCTAAATTCATCATCAAAGGTTTTTCTCATACCCCCTTTCCTTCTACGCACAACTTGTGATATGTCAGGGGTAGAGTGCATAATTTGGTCATCTCCTTCCTCCCCTACAGCTTCAGGAACACTTGCTAGGGAGGCACTACTTTTAGCGTGTCGTTTCGATGATGAATTTCTGACCAATGTCTGATTTTCAATTAAATGTGGTGGTGATATACTTTCTCCATTATTAGGTGATGACCTTCGCTTTTTGTCTGGTGATACATTTTTATTTGATGGCGATCCATTAGAGTGTGACCTATGTGATGAATCATGATCAGATTTTAATCCTTGTCTGCCTCTTGTTTTGTTTTCTACAGCTGGAGAAATGTTCTTTTTGTGCTTTGGTTCATACTTAAATTTTGGAGTCGATTTCTGGTAAAGTCGGTCAGTAACACTTTTTGCCTCGGAAGAAATTTTTGCATGTTTCACATTTGCATTCGATTTGCTTTCACTTTCAAAATGTCTTGTGTGTAAATCGGAATCCATGCTTTGAGAATCTACAGACATCATAGACGAAAGAGAAAATTGATGAGAAATAGCAGGAAGATCGCCAACACTCCCTCTATTTAAAGCAAGCATACTAGATGTCCTTTGAGAGAACTCTGTTTCTATTTCTAAATCAGTAAGAACTTCAGCACTACAGGCTGTCCGCAATGGGCGTGGCTTGTCAGATTTGACCATCAACAAATCCTCTTTCTCCTCTATGTAAAGTTCCAATTGTTCTTCTCTCTGTTGAATTTCATCCAATTCTTCTTTCTACAATAAAACAGTAAACACATGAATATGGATTAAATGTATAAAAAATTATTCATATCTAATACAATGAAAAACAAAAAAATACCACATTTTCGGAACAGTTCCAAAATCCAATCGAAAAAAAGACCGATTTATTCATATCTAATAAAACAAAAAACAAAAAATACCACATTTTCGGAACAGTTCCAAAATCCAATTAAGGATTGATCGCAATTTTTGTTTGGTTCATGAAGAAATAACCTCAATCAGGTTGTACACACCGTTAAGCAAGGGTGTGTACAACCTGATTGAGGTTATTTCGAATGAACAGAACAAATAATTTCAATCAATCCTTATAAATTAATTCAAACTTTTTTTGTTATGATATTGAAAAATATATTTATTTTTTCAAAATAAGGCAAATAATTGGAAATAAATTTAAATAATCCCAAAGGTGCCTCATTTAAAGAAAATAACCTGATGACAACGGCATGCGACGCCTTGAGAACGATGTCTATTTCTAGATTCCATTCATTGACAAATAACCTCAACTTTTTAAACACGTATAAAATGACATGTGACTCTAAAATTAATTTATTTGTAAATGACCACTATCAATTAAAAAATAATCCTTTGTTATAATGTCACCAAATGTCAAAAATAAAATAAAAATTTTCTCAATAGATGACAAAGAAAATCCAGAAAAAGAACATTATCTTTGTAAGTTTCACAAAAGTTATTAATTTCCTATAACATGCGTGTACAACATTATATGATAAAGTTTGTCAGTGACTTGCGGCAGGTTGGTGGTTTTCTCCAGGTACTCTGGTTTCCTCCACTAAAAAAACTGGCCGCCAAGATATAACTGAAATATTGTTGAAAATGGCATTAAACACAATAAACCAACCTGTATGTATCTGGATTCTTAAACTCTTTTTTAATTATAATTTATAAACTTTAATATCATACTCTGTAAAACAAAGCTTTTTGATTGTGTTTAAAAATCAATATTTCTCTAATCTGATCGAGACAGCACAATATAAAATACTATAAAATAATATATGATATACATTCACAGTGTATGTTGTTCTATTAATTATTCTTAAATAATCAATATCTGGATTACATAAAAGATTAATTATTTAAAATGGGTTTATCATAACATTATATAAATTTGCAATTAGTTTAAAAGCTTTTTAAATATCTACACCCACCTTCCTCCCAAAGTAAAGCTTATCATTGTTAAAATTTAGCATACAAGTGTATCAGTCTAGAGATAACTGCAACGTATGACCACTCTGACCAAAGTAAACAGGGACTGTCTTGGTCGTGATTGTATGGTAGTTGGATTTACAACAACATGTGCAATCAGTGCCTATCACCAGTAAAGTTGTGAGTTCGAATCCTGTTCATGGCGAGGTGTGCTTGATACAACATTATGTGATAAAGTTTGTCAGTGACTTGCGACAGGTCGGTGTTTGTCTCTGGGTACTCCGGTTCCCTCCACCAATAAAACTGACTCCCACAATATAACTGAACTATTGTTGAAATTGACGTTAAATGCCATAAACCATAAACCCTCCCAAAGTAAAGCTTGTCATTATTGGAATTTAGCATACAAGTGTTTCAGTCTAGAGATAACTGTAACATATGACCACTATGACTAAACTTAACATGGAGAGAGAGTTAGAGTATGGTGTTTAATGCCACTTTCTACAATATTTCAGCTATATCGTGGCAGTAAGTTTTATTGGTGGAGGAAATCGGAGTACTCGGAGAAAACCAAAGTTAACACTGAACTTTTGATAACATCCCTAAATTTTATTAACTGATATAATCTACCATGTTCTTTATTTACAGTATTCCAGACTACTTTTAACAATATAAATTTACACATCATCAATATTGTTAAAGGATTAAAGTTCCTCCTTTTAAATGGAGTTTATTTGTTTGTATATCAATCACTGTCATCTTAATGTCCTGGGTAGATTATAACTCTTCAATTAAACACTGAAAATAACATTTTAATTTCCATGTCACTAATAGTTTTCTGATATTGTGGCTTATATGTGGTAACTAACTACATTATTTTGCTATTTCTTCTATATGCACGCTTGACTGGACATCATATTCTCACATGACTGTACAATGTGTGACATGCATAATAATGTGAGATTCATGCAAGCCTCTTTTCCATCATTGTTTGGAGAGTGCCATGCTCCCTGTACATTAAAGACCACTTTTGTAGAATTCAGAAAAGAGTAGACACATTTTAGCTGCTACAGAAGATTAAATTATACGTTCTTACCCAAATATCCGTACTTTTCCAGTGGCAGCCAAAAGATACAGTATGGAAAAGACTACAACAGTTTTACATTTGTGCATACTTACTGTTTTGCTTATTTCTGTGTAATGTATAGCATCTGTATGACGGTAATGTTCTTCTATCTCACGTATTTTTCCTAACTGACTTTCTATCTGATGTTTTGAATTTTCAAATTCGTCCTCTAAATCGTCACATTTTTTACGTAACGATCTCTCCATCTCCTGATGTGATAATGTCTTCAATATTTCCTTCTGGGCAATAATTTTTAATTGTCCTTCGACAGAAAGTTTCCTTTTTCTTATAATATCTAACTGTGCTTTATCACAGTCAACGTTCTCTTGAAACACAGAATTTCCCTGTATAGCTTTACTGGCTATTACTTTAGATAATTCACCTTGTAACTGCTGATAAACTGTAAAAAAAATATTACAAATATTATCATTACATGTATTTACATATATATGTATGTGTAATTACTATTTATATGTCAGGGGCTGTCATGGTTGTGATTATATGGTAGTTGGATTTATAGCTACCTATGCAATCAGTGCCTATCTGAAGTTGTGAGATTGAATCCCATTTATGGCGAGGTGTACTTGATACAACATTATGTGATAAAGTTTGTCAATAACTTGCAACAGGTCTGTGATTTTCTCTGGTTTCCTCCATCAATAAAACTGACTGCCACGATATAACTGAAATATTGTTGTTAAGCTCAATATCCCTACTTCCAATTTATGTGTATTACTATTTATATGTCTTATTATTATTAATATGGGCAATTTTTATTTATATATGTAATTATTATTTTAGATGTGTCATTTACATTCTCAAAATATAATATTTGTATTTTTCTAGTTTTGAAAAAGAATTGTAAACATTTGAAATAACTGTCAAATCTTGGTATCTTGAACTTGTGCCCTTGGATACTAGTCCTAAGTTAAATATTTGGTCAATTTATATGTTTGTTATACTTTTGTTTCTTTAAAACAACTTTCAAAAATGTACCACATATGAGCAAGTAATTACCTACAGCATAAAGATAAACATGTTATCAGGTTGGTAACATTTTCAACTTACAAGCTTCTTGTTCCTTCGCCAGACATTCCCTTGCATACTGTAATTCTTGATCAGCTTTCTGTCTTTGTATGAACGTTTCTTCCTTCAACTTTGTCAATCTTTTCCTTTCTTCTTCTATCTCTTGTAAATGACGATCATGTGTCTTCCACAATTCTTCTTCCTTTAACTGACGTTGTTCTTCTGCTCGTAAATGTTCTTGCTTCAGTCGGTCAAGCTCTTCCCTGAAAATGCATAGAATATTGTAAATATTCTTCAAGACATGAACCTATTTTCTTTTTCTGGTCTATAATTCAAGCTTTATAAATTCATGCACTATTTCATTTTAATTAGGATCATTTAAGAAAAACAAATTTTTCAAATATTCTATGGTTATATAACAAGTCGGGGTATATAAGAGCTAATGAAGAATGAATTTCTAAGATCTAACTCTCCACACTTCAATATTGCATTCTGGGATATATTTCATGTAGTTTTAATTAGATATTAATCACCTAACTATAAAATAATTGAATTTTAAAGAAACTACAAAAAAAGATTCAAAATAATTTCCAATTGTATAGTATTTACTGTGGAAGAATAATTTGTGGATACATTGTGGATGTCAAGGCATTTTCTAATACCACTACTGCGCTTGCACATTTCAACAGGTTGAAGATTCATGGATTGAATGACCCTAAAAATCTTTGATTCTTTAATGTTCCACATTCGTAACCAAGGGCAATTCAAGTTGAGGTTTTCATTGAACTATGACTATTAAAGTCCAGAGCTTGAGTCTACTGAACCCTCCACTGAACTAATTCTAGCTATGGGTCTATACTCCATGAATAATAATGACCCAAAAAGTGCATACCAGTATGCAGAATTCAATTCAAGTTCATTGAGAGGGCAATAAAGTCAAGATCTTAAGATTTCAAGCATTGCTTCATGTCAAACTTTTATTTTGTTTCACAAAGCAGTTGATTTACATTGACTAATAAAAATAATTTGGGGTGTATATTAAGGTTTACTACCAGACATTTACAAACCTATCAGTGAATATACTGTTTGGGTGGGCATTTTTCTGTTTGACGAAAGGTATTTTATCCTGTCCCAAGATTAAAAATCAAGATACAACTGAAGTCTATAAAATTTAAACATCATATTTTTATCTCGCCATTAAACGGACAATTTGAGCAGGTTAATAGATTTTTCTTATCAGACTATATAAATATGACTCATAATATTTTTAAATACCAAACTTATATTGATACACAAGGGTGTTTAAGACAAGGAATAGAAATATTATAACATTCTGAAGTAGAAGAATGTCTTATTGATATCAAGGTGTCAACATATTAACCTTGACATTGAGGAACAATATGAAGATTTTTCTGAGAAATTATGAAGTCATGTCAGTATAAAATCTTTATCCATCTTTGGAAAATTAGCTTTTAAGAAATTTTTAAAATAAAATAAAACCATTGGATACAGGTTACTAAACCTCATACTGCCTTATCAAACAGCCTTTATACACAAACTTTTTTTGGCAGGAATAAACTGATTACTTCCTGTTTTACTGCAAACAACTAATACTGTACCGGTGAACTGTTATCTAAATAACAGAAGTACCTTACCTGTAATATTTTTGAATTCTATATACCGGTAATGAAAATCTTGCCAAGACATTTCAAAAACATTTATACTAGATAAAATTCATTTGAAAACTGTATCTACATGGCATATATATACTGCTGATTCAACAAAATGTTTAATGTCCTCTGACTTACCCTTCTCCAACTAAACATGGCCAGGCAGTAGAATATCCAAAAACAACAAGCTTTGATAATGAACTATACATAATGTCAGGACCCCATCAAGTCAGGGTAACATGAGTTTCTATTTTATAGACCATACATATAAGATTTAAAGTCAACATGTAGGTCTATCATACAAGTATATAAATATCACAGTTGATTGGACATCCTCTTATACAGGATATATATTGTCTGACAAAACAAATAAATCATTCCAGGATTCATAGTATAATATACCAATATTTTCTTTATAATAACTTTACTGTATAAAATATTAATAGAGCTAAAGTTACCTGTAAAAGTTAAAGGTAACTAGTAAATAATAACATCAGGATTAGAAGAGATTTCCAGAATTTGGGATAATATGTTACCTAACAAGACAATAACCCTTAATTGACACAAGTATTGATTAAGACACCTGACAAGGCTAAGATTTACCAGTTAACTTAATTAATTGGCATAAAATATTAATTACACTCTCAGTTTCCATAGGGATCTTTTATTTATTAATCAGTTTTTGTAGGTAATACATTAAGCTTTATAATTATATTTACTGGTCAGGTAGAAGCTTAGCTTAAGTTTTAGCATGCATTATAGCATTTAGGTTGGCAGGTAATGTTTCCTAAAACAATAAAATATCTGATTAAATCCTTAAATTGTACTACATGTAACAGTATATTCAGATTTCTTTAATTATAACTAATTATTTCCCTTCCATAAAGTTCCTTTTTACATCAACATTAAATAACAGACTTGTGAAGTTTTACATTTATACAAAATTATAAATGATTGACCTTACACAGTAAATGGTATATATATTATTAGAACGATTTTACAAAAAAAAAAATGATTTTCTTGGAAATTATCTATCTAAATCATCTTCAGAGATCAACAAATAAATATAATTACAAAATATGCCCCGAAAATAGCAGTGTCTACACATGACCTTGTGTAGGGAAGATTATTCCTGCTGTGAATACTTTAGAATAAAGTACAGTCAAACCTGCCATAAAGGACACCTCTATATAACAAATCACTGTCTATATAAAGGTCAATTTTCCAATTAATGAATGATGCATATTCTAACCTGAATATAAAGGGAAACTTCTCATAAAGACAGTAAAATATTGTATCCTAAGGATATTGTGTATAAAATGCACAATGAAGCTTATAACATTTAAATAAGATAAATAGGAATACAAGATCATTAGAATCTATATACATTTTGTACCATGAAAAAAACCCAAGCAGAAACCAGCAATTCAAAGAAGATTGACAAAACATACAGACAGGGTGAGACAAGAACCCAGTATACTCCTAAAAATGTAGGAGGAACATAAATTATTAACACATACTTAGTAACCAAGCACACAAACATGATACTCCAGAAAGGTCTTTCACCAAGGTCTAATGTTATAGGGTTGGTTTATGGTGTTTAATGCCACTTCCAACAATATTTCAGTTATATCGTTGTGGTCAGTTTTAATGGTGGAGGAAACCAGAGCACCCAGAGAAAACCACCGACCTGTTGCAAGTCACTGACAAACTTTTATCACATAATATTGTATCAAGTACACCCCGCCTGAGGGTTTCGAACTCACAACTTAAGTGGTGATAGTTACTGCTTGCACAGGTAGATGTAAATCAAATTACATGTACCATATGATCACAACTACGACAGCCCCCAATGTTATAGATAAAAGAGGTTGTTATTTCAACAATATTTTGAAAGGTTTTAGGTTACTTCTTTTAATGTTCAATATATCAGGACAAGAAAGACCCTTCTAGAACATCATCAAAGTCTGATATTGTAGGAGTGATCCCTTTATTAACCATGCAACATAACACCAAGCTATAATATAAGTACTGATTGAGACAGAAACAGCAAACTCAATATTACATTGTATTTACTTACTTATAATATAGAAAATAGATCAAGAGTAACTAAACAACACAGTAATTCACGAATGTGCTTTAGCATTCAATTTTTCTTTCTTTTTTATAGTAATTTCTCTATATATGTGACTCATGTTCAATACATGTATACACTACAGCTAGAATTTTAATTCAAAACGAGCAAGAGAGAATTTTATTCAATTTTAAACTGGCTTGTATTCAATTTAAATCTGGCTTGTTCAATGAAAAAGTTATTTTTGAGGAGTCAAAGAAAATATATAAAATTCTGTTTGACCTTATCAAGGACATACATACTGTCCTTGACCTTGTGTTAAAGCATGGAACCACAGATTATTTATGTTGTTGTAATCTGCCAACCATATCAACATAGATTATACATGTATTATGAATGCCTAATATCACTTCAACACCATTTCAGTTATATTATTATGAAAGTCAGTTTTATTAGCAATCTAATTCATATTTTGTGTTTATTTGATATCTTTATTCATGGATTAACTTTTTTTTTCCAGAAAAACTAAATTAGATTGTATGATTGGTAGAGGAACGTGGACTATGCAGTGAAAACCAAAGATTTCCCATACATCTGTTCAGACATTTTTTTTCACACTAGGTTCAATCGAATACACATCTCACCACAGCTGAAATCGAAAAGCTTATCAACATCGGTGATCAAGACTGAACTAACTCCCATGGAGTCCTTTCCCCTCCTCCTCAATAAATATAATAATTCGCTGTAACGTCTCTTACAGTTGACTCAAAATTAAAATTGAAAATAAATTCACACTTTTTTAGTAATTGTTATTATACAAATTAAAAACACATTGCCAAATAACACTTTCCTTGAGAGAAAACTGAAATGTAGTAAAATTCAATTACGGTACTATGTTTTCACAGACTCAGAATAACAAAAATTAAAAGGTGAAGGGGGTTAGGGTTACAGAGTTTAAAGCCACTTTCAACAATATATCAGTTATATATCGTGGTGGTCAGTTTTATTGGTGGAGGAAACCGGAGTACCCAGAGAAAACCACTGACCTGTAATAGTTACAGATTGCATAGGTAATCATGGATCTAGGACACATACTTATTGAATAAGTGATGTAATCACATATGCTTCAACCACAAATATAGATGATCTAGAGAGAATATACAACAGGATAAATTTTTAAATATTTCTCAATTTTACTTTTTTGAATTCTTGACCCTATTTAATCAGATTTCCACCATCAATAAAATTGACTGCCATGATATAATTGAAATTTTGTTGAAAGAGGTGTTAAATACCAATAACTCATAACCTTCCTTGCTAATTTTTTTTAATGTCATTTCAACAACCTTTTGTCTGTCAATTTTACTAAAATCTAGAACTATAAATTAGATACAGTATGTCTAAATCTGTCTAAACCGAAAACCTGCCTAAACCAGAAAGACTTTACAGTCCCATCTACTAAATGTCTATGTAATTTGAACCTGTGTAAACCAAACACCTGTCTAAACTGAACAAATTCTTCAGTCCCAAAGGGGGTTTGATTTAAACAGGTTTTACTATAATACCTTTGTACAGTGGAACCTGTGTAATCTGACACCTGAGTTTTCCGACATCCTGTGACATCTGAGAAAAAATTTATGGTCCCAAAGTATTCCTGTTAACTAAAATAAAACCTGAGTATTCTGACATCCTGTACAATCCGACACTTTTCAATCCTCCCTTGGTGTGTCAGATTAGACAGGTTCCACTCTATGTCTAAATCTACAGTAAATATTACTAATATTTAGAGCAATAATGTAATACTAGTATATCTATATCTACAGCAAATAACCACAATAAAGTTATGCAACATCCTCAGTTAGATTCGAACCCCTGAACCTTGTATCTTCTGCACGAAAGGCAACTGCTATAGAAACTGAACTAAAGACAATTTCAACTAGATTTACTAGCAGAGGATATCTAAAGCTATTGTGATATCTGAATTAACAAGCTATTACTAGTAACCCAATTTCGTGACAGTAAACACTCAGAACAATATACAATGAATGCAACATGATGGCTAATAGAATAATAATAATTAAAACTGGAATATTATATTACAAAGCACTGTTTACTCAGGCTTGAAATGTCGCTAGTGATCAAACAAATGACACAGCAATATTTGGTCACATTTCTATAAATAATTAATACATACTTGGCTCTCTCTATCTTCTCTGTTTCTGTCTGGTATTGATTCTCTAGCTGTAAACTATAACAAGAGGGGTAAAAATCATGTAATCACAACTGTTTTAAAGCACCTGTCTTAAAATACAGGTAAATTATCAGGTGTTCCAATTAAGTCCCATATACAAAAATCAATCAATGATGTTCAATAATTGCTAACAGCACCATTACATACAAAACCAATACTGTCTATCAAATATGCATGATTTGAAGACAAGCTGAATTATGAAATCTTATTTGAATTTCTTATTGTTCACTGGATAAGGAAGTCTACACATGTATATTTACAATACCAAGGAATTAAATTCCTAATTTACAAATCAGAAAATCGTTAAAATAATGTTACGTTTTATGCTGTGAAAGCAAATTTAAGCTATGAAATTGCACATCGATTAACGTTCTCATATTTCAATATGAAGGAGGATAATTAAAGCATGACATACTTTTTTTTAAGAGAAACCAGAATTTGCAGAAAAACTAATGAACTTGATGGTAACATTTGTTTAATTTATAAATACACAGCACAGAGATCTTAAAACTTAGAAGAGTTTTTCATTCTTATGTTTTAAATTATAGGAAAGAACTAAGCCGTGTACTGGCCTATACAAAAGAATTTAAACAGACATTTGGTCCTCAATATTTAGTTTTAGTACAGGGGAGGTAATCAAAACAAAAACTGTTACCATCCTAGAAATATCTACATTTACAAATTTCAGACAAATTATTACTACTAAACATGCAAAATTATACAAAATTATGCTCTAGCAATACCATATCAAATAAATAAAAAAATGTCAATAAATACTTCAAAGAAAGAAACATAAAATTCTATAATTTTATAGTAATTCCCTATTTTGATGGAATATCATAAATTCCATATATTTTACAATATGCCCCTCTTATTTCATATGTTTTACTCAGATGAAAAATCACCATGTACATGTATTGGTCTTCTGGTAGTCAGTGCACAAAGAAATGCTCACCACATGTGCACTGACTAAGGAGGACCATGGCTCATGGTAATTTATGCCAAGTTATAATTGCATGTCTTCTATTGTACTTTTTATAGTTTTACAACTACATATTGTAATTGCATGGATTTTTCTGCAAAATGGAAAGTTGTAAAAACAGTCCCATAAATCAAATCTGGTGAATATTTCCACAAATTAGTTCTATTTATATTAGATAAATTAATAATAGAAATGGAATAATTAATGTCAACTGAAAACAAATATACCATAAAAATTACTCCCAAGTGGATTTTTTTTATATGGATTGATGAGATCAGTGAATGAAATAAAAAAAATCTACCTTAATAATCAATATTATTTTTAATTATATAATGCAGTGTCACTGATTAAAAAACTGTTGCTTACAACGATCACGTCAATTTAATGACAAACTGGAGAATTAAAAAGGTAAAGTTTGCAGGAATATTTGATCACAATGACTATGTAATCTAACATAAAATTTAATTTTAAAATCTCCATATTCTAACATACATGCAAACAAGACTGAGGAGTTTTGATTACACGATAAAACGTAATGAGCATGTCCACGATGATAAATGACAAGGTGATTCCTATGTGTTTCTCATAATATACAATGCAAATTTGGTTTCCAGCGTATATTGACAATAAAAAAGTGACATGGAATCCATAATAAATTGATTTGATTGTTATTTGACGGTTAATAGACAACCCTGATTATACTGCAACAAAAAACCATGTAAAATTGATTAAAAAATTATATAAAATTAAAATGTGCTAAAAGAATAATAACAATATCTTAAAGCATGCAAATAGCCATAAAAAACACAAAAACTGAAAATAATGAAATGTCACTTATTGAATAATGTTATGATATAAAAAAACATATCATGAACCAAACTGTACTGTAATACAACATGATGTACAATGTGCATACTGACAATATCAAATTAAAGGGTTAGGATTTTGGTTCATGGTGTTCAACAATATTTCAGTTATATCGTCTGCTATATCGTGGTGGTCAATTTTATTGGTGGAGGAAACCTGGAGAAAACCACTGACCTGCTACAAGTAAACGACAAACTTTATCACATAATGTTGTATCGAGTACACCTCGCCTGAGGGTGTTTCGAACTCACAGCATTAGTGGTAATAGAGACTGATTGCATAGGTAGTTGTAAATCCAATTACCATACGATCACGACAAAAAAAAAACATGATAACAATGTTCAAATTTAGGGTATAGTTATAGTTCTAGAGCATAAACCTCGCATTCATATTTACTATCAACATTTTTATTTAGATTTTTGAACAAATTTATTGACTGCCGAAGGTTTTATTTTTTATCACCAAAAACATGCAGCAAAATTTAAACTCGGACCTCTTCTGACTTGTCTCAGTCAATGATTAAAATCTATTTAGAAAAACTACTTCGACCATTTTATGAAAAACATTCAATATTGACATGTTCCAAAATTTTGCTTAAATCCATTTTTCGATTTTGTGCTGTAAAATATCATGTGAACTCAATTTTACAATTTCCATTTGAATATGTTCCAGACCATACACGTATTTGGACCGTACGCGTACCGTCCGGACCGTAGGAGTATACTCGTACGGTCCGACCATACACATACTGTCCGACCGTATGAGTATACTCATACGGTCTAGTACGAGCTGGACCATACGGGTATTTAGACCATATGGGTTTTTTTTTCAATACTAACATTATATCATAAACTTTTATTGAATTTTACAAATTACATTTATCATAATCATTATTACTTTAAACAAAACACCATCACCTCATGAAAAGTAAACAGTTTTTGAACTATAATGCAATTTTAATTGTCTACCTGAATCACATTTTCGCATGCACGCCCAGAGTGACACTTGCTGATACAAGGAACGCATGTGCCGTTGTATTTACATCTTTTGCTTGCAAGAGAAAAACTTCTTTGTTTTGCAGCAGTATGCAGAGAAATTTCTTCTTTTTTCCAATGCGAAGTTTCAACCTTACGTGTCAAAAGTTCTATATCACCCATATCATAACATGAATTTAACACATCAAATTCACATGATAATTTGTAAAAACTTTCATCTTTACCAATAATATCATCAACTCTAAACAATAATCGTGGTAGATCACCAGATGCTCCATCAACAATAGGTTACAAAACTACCTTTTTCAATTTTTGCATTAGACTTTGACACTTTCTTATATTTTCTCATCGTATTTTCAATAGATTTTTTTATAATTTCTGTCCAACATCTGTCTTATCCTGTCGTGAGTTGTAATTTGTCCGTCGTCTGTTTTCATGGTACAGTTTCTGTCATCAGTAGGGTCAACTATAATGTCGTTCAGTACCATAAAGTCATCAACTGCCATGAGTTCATCCGGTCTATGTCTGTAATCTGTAACATCGTAAGTCTCAGTAGATATTTCCGTCGTTTCAGTTCGTCTTCATTTTCGGGTCGGTTGTACATGTACGTCAGCCATAACGGAAAACATGGCAGTCTGAGCAGCTTAAGTCGACCATCGAATCCCCGCGGGCACTGCTAGTCTCAATGTCAGTCACAGTTCGTGTCTGTGAACCTGTCTGTTCATCGGTATGTGAATCCGTCTCGATTTCTGTCTGCGAGTTAGTCTCGGTTTCTGTCTGTGAGTCGGTCTCAGTTCCAGTCTGTAAGTCTTCGTCTGTGTCAAACATGTATTCAACCTAAATATGCGTCAAATGTTTCTTCCCACATTCTGTTTACTGGCAATTACTTTAAAAACTTTATTCAATTTCAAACTATTTTGTTCACTGCGAGTGAGCAGAATTCACTTATTACAAACATGCTAAATTCAAGACATGTAAGTTTGTAATAGATTAAATTATACTTATTTCTAAATTGTACTACTGCGATAATTAACTTTTTTTAATATATTTTAGATTCAAATAACGTTGATCTGTAAATATTTTTGAAGCCTCGATAATCTCTTAAAACTAGGCAGACAGTACGCGTATGGTCCGACCGTATAGGTATTTTGAAAAAAAAACGCATACGGTCCGGACCGTACGCGTACGGTTCAAATGCGCGTATGGTCTGGAACAAATATACACTTGGAACTCTTCTGCACTGTTTGCTTTCAACCTTAAACAAGGACGACACATATCACAGGTAAATGTGAATTAAGATAAGAGTGTATTCATGAGCAAGGCAAGTACTTTTTTTTATATTTAATAGTGATCACTGCATGCCCGCCGATCAAAAAGTCATACTTAAAAGTCTTTCAGGTTTTCTGAAAAAACATCATTTGAAAATTCTGTAAAAAAAATCTTGCCGAAACTTGGCTCCTATTGAAAAAATCTTTGGCAATCAATACGAAATGTAAAATAAAAATGTTGAAATAGAACAAGAAATGCTAGGTTTTGTATAGAGAAACACTAATTTAGGGATCTATGAAGAATGCATATTTATTAATTATGTATCCCTATATTTTTTCAGGTGGAAAAGTCCAAACCACAATGCTGTTTTTTAATTATATAGCGAGAACTGAATTGTAGCATTATTATTAATTTAATTCTCTGGGTAACTGTTTGTTAAAGCAGAAGCCCATCAACCAACCATCTTGTTAGTTTTAAAAAATTAGATTTCAGCCAAATCAACTTTCAATCCTGTAAAAAAAAAATTATCTAACAAAAAGGACAAATAGGAGGGGTTAAGCTGTTGTCATGCACATGCTTGATCTAAAAAAAAAATAAAAAAATAAACGCTAACACCAATGAATGGATTAAAACTAAAGAAGCAAAACCCAGAAAGAGGCCAGATAAAGAGTTGTCTGTCCTTTACTTACCAGAATTCAGTGGAAGCATACAAACTATACAGAAAACAAAGTGCATGTTAAATTCCCCACAAAACATGCAAAATAAAACATATCATATATACAACTGATGATGCCACAGGAATAAGTAAAATGCTTTGTCTGAATATTTTTATCCTCCATTGAGTATCATCAGCTGTTTTGAAATATGAATAACAGGATACATGTTATTTGGAAGTGAACTATAAAATACTCTAACTTACAATATTTAGTACTGTTGTACTATTACAGCTGATATATATACAGTCTAACCTGTATTAAGAGGTCACCTTTGGGACAAAGAAAATGTGGCCTTATAAGACAGGTGACCTCTTAAAAGAAGTTCAATTCATATGAAATTTTCTATGACAGGACAAGAAAAAGGTGACATCTTAATACAGGTGACCACATGGGCAGGTTTGACTGTATATAGAATAACGGCAGTTTTGAAGGTTGAGACAAACATTATCGCTAGTATGACAGTAAGTCCGACAGGATGAGCCATGATACAAGTGATAATAATGTATGTCTAGATCTTCAAAACTGGCGTTATTAATGTTGTCAGTGAAGTCAAAATGTGTTTGATGTCACACTGACTAATAATTTTCAATATATAAGTCAGTTCTTGTGCATGTGAGTTATGAACTGAGCTAATATTTCTGTTAACATGTAAATTAGGCATCAACAGTTGTAAATGATAACTTGGATTGAAATTCAGGTAAACTGGAAGCAAACGAGGAAATTGGGATTTTATTTAAAACAAAATACATGCTTTCGGCTTTCAAAGTTTTTCTCATGCTTACCCTAAGGTACCCGGTATGATAAAACTAATTGTATCTATGTAGCATAATATAGTCACAGAAAGGTCACACAGGTAAATAACCCATGATCCATATTTTTTTACCAATACATTTTTTGTGTACATTTCCAACTTGTATGGAATGGAGATCTCACAAAACACTGGCAGTTGAGTAATTTGTACGTGTTGTTGTGATTAATTACAATATTGTTAAAAAGTTCAAGATCCACATCCCTTTTTAATGTCTCCTCAATCAATTGACAAAACAAGTCAATACAGGCATTGAAATAACAAGAATTGCATTAATTAATACAATTATTGTCATCATAATGCAAATCATGCACAAATGTCATAACTGAGTATATGTAATGTAGGTTGTCTTATCTAAAGAAGGAGTACTGATTACTCATAGAAAAAGGAGAATCGTCAAGTCGTGGTTCTTAACGTGACATTCAGCAAAAAACCTTTGTTAATTTTAACGTGAAAGATTGCAGATCTATGAAAGTGAACATGAAATAAAATCCATTTATAAACTCAGGGTCTATCAAAAGTCAAAGAGCAGTACTTTTATTGCTACTCTACACCTCACAGTCACCACAAAGTCTTCAAAATGTGATACTAACTAATATTTTGCAAAGCAACAACAGTCAGAAGACCTTTAGCTTGCAGATAAGGGGTAAAAGGTCAGAAATATGGATGCACAAAGAAAAAAAAACATGACTCTCATTTTAGCCTGTGGAAAAAAGCAACAAAACCGCATGATTTAATCCTTCACCACAATATGACAGTTGAAACTTCTATAATGATCTATTATCAGTGGTTCGTTTTCACAGTAAAAACAATGAAGTAATTGTGGACAATGTGAGAAGATGTAACCGTAAGAACTTATAAGTAAACAAATTTCAATAAGATAAATTTACAATTTCTGTCCTTTAAAATATTTTATTTAATCACAATTTCTGTAAATGAATGTTAGTACAAAAAAAATATAAGTCTTGAATTATACCAAAAAAAAAAGTCTAATGTATCACTGTATTATAATTACAATGAAATATAATACTAAAACATGTACAAATATCAAAATGTATATCTGTTTATACATACATACTGTACAAAGTAGATTACTAAGCCAAGGTAAACCATTTAACCTGATATATACCTCTGTAATCTGTTAGTCTGTACACCCTTGTACTGGCTGTATTCTTTATCTTCACATGGTTGACTTGACTCATCCAATAAATTTTCCTGAGACTGAAAAAGGCAGTTACATATACTAGTCAAAAAATGCAATGCTATGAGATTAACATGATAAAGTGAATTAAGTGATGAATAATGCACACAAAAAAATATTAACTAGAAAATGCACACAAAAAAATATTAACTAGAAAATTATATAGGAAACAAGCAAAATATTTATTGTATTATATCTTTTGTACATGCAATATTATGATTGCATAATGTTGTGTATTTTACAGTGACATGAAACTGAAGAACAACAATCTATAATTGCATTATCTTTGTTAGTTGTCTTTCTAACAGACAGAATGTTCATGTATGCAATTTTTTAAGGTAACATTTGCTTTATCAGGCACAGTGAAACTAGTCTAAACCACACTCCAAAGAAAAAGAAACATTTTAAATCAAGGGTTTAAGATGTTTAACACCACTTTCAACAATATTTCAGTTATATTGTGGCGGTCACTTTTTTTGGTGGGGGAAACTGGAGTACCCGGAGAAAACCATCAATCTGGCTCAAGTCACTGACAAACTTTATCACATAATGTTGTATTGAGTACACCTCACCCTGAGTGGGATTCAAACTCACAAATTTAGTGATGATAGGTACTGATTGCATAGGTAGTTGTAAATCCAACTAAAATACAATCACAACCACAATGGCCCCCATTTCAAATCAAGTTCAATAAGTAGGACGTTTTTGTTAATTTAACACAAAAGCTGGTCCCATGGAGGTTTGGTTTAGACAGGTTTCACTATGTAAAAATAAAAGCATTTCTAATACATACAGCTCTCTTATCTCTGAGTAAAGCAGCCTCTTCTGGGTTATTAAATCTAAACATCTGAGTCTTACCAAGGATCACACTATCACCTGTAAATACAGTATGGCAAATGTCATTGGATATGGCATCAAAGATCAAAATATTAAATTTGTATTATATCACTAACATTATTATTAAAAATTATTTTCTAAAAACCATAATTAACAGTTTCACATAGATATTTTACAATAGGGTGCAACTATATAGTTGAAATACTGTAAATCTTGGTGTTAAACACCAATCAATCAATCAATCAATCAATCTATAAATCAATTTCAAATAACGAGTTAAACACATTTTTCAGAATTTGAATTAAACAAATTGTATTCTCTAAATTTTTAAATCAGGTACGATATATGTTAAAACTATAATATTAAGAGTACAGTACCTTGTTTTAGAAGTGTTGGTCCTTTACAATCCAATCCGTTAACTGTACACAGGGATCCTCTATTGGGGTACAGGGTAACACTGCCACTGATATTTTTTATGTAACAATGCTCTCTCTGGATTGCAGGACCACTCAATACTAAAAATAAGTGATGAAAAAAGATTAAATATAAAAAAAACTATTAAACCAATTCAAATTAAAAATAACAATGCCCAATAAAAGACGTTTAAATGTTTCTGTATTGTAAATAAACATATAAAACTATAAAAACAAATTATGTTACAATAAAATTAAAAGGGCAAGGGAAAAAGCTTGTTAAAATTAGCTTTAAGATTGCTAAACTTTTATCCATTACAATTTAAATCTCATAACTGCTCTCCAATTTACTATGTAATTATTACATAAACTCAGATCAGGATTCTCATTTAGGCTATTGACAGTGAATTTTTTTTTCTTATTGTGTAATTATCTTTTCAGAACACCTGATCTTTTAATAGAATTGATAGATATTATCATGACTTATTTATTCAGAAAGTCACTATTTTAATAAGGGATATATGGGGACGTCGTGGCCGTGATTGTATGGTAGTTGGATTTACAACTACCTATGCAATCAGTGCCTATCAACACTGATGTTGTCAGTTCAATCTCGATCAGGGTGAGGTGTACAACATTGTGATAAATTTGTCAGTGACTTGCGACAGGTCAGTGGTTTTCTCCGGCTCCTCTGGTTCCTCAACCAACAAAACTGACCGCCACAATATAACTGAAATATTGTTGAAAGTGCCATTAAACACCATTAAACAAACAAACAAACAAACAGAACGTCACTATCTTAATAAGGGATAAGTTATTGCCTGGATAACTTGAAATGAAATCTTATTAGGTTTTCACTAGTAATAATGTTAATGTAACTCTCAGATACCTCAAATGCATGGTTAATTTAAAGTAAAATTGTAAGTTCCAATAGCTTAGATGAGTTTCAAGAAAACCTTGTTGGTTGGAAAAACGTCTTCTGTTCTGTTCAACTTTGTAAATGAGGACTTTATAACAAGCGGCATGCATGTAGAAGGATAAATTGACCTTACTAACAATCTAATGAAAATATATTATGCTAGTTGGATTCTTTTTTTACGATACACAATCAACTAACAAACTGGGGTAATGTCAGGAGTCATATTTTCCAATGAACAATCAATGGCTAACCTTTCAAATCTTAAAGTAAAAATCCAATATTTCTGCACCCATGTACAAAATTAAGTATTAATATTTTTGTCAATTTGTCTGTTTTTAAAATGCCACTGACTCCAGATAAGGTTTACAAATGAACTAATCTATGTATAATATGCAGATTTTCATCTGTCCAAACTGATATTATGTAATCTGATTGTTTTTTATTGAATTAAATTATATATCATTATATGAGTTGCAGATAAATAATAATATGACAACAAAAGAAATGGACTCCTTTTTGTTGTATCTGCTACACAAGACATCCTAATAAACCAAATGTTAAGAAAAAACAATACCTATATCTTGTTCTCTCTTGGCATCTTCTCTCCCCACTAATGTCTTCCCTTCCTATGAAATAGCAATGTTCATAAATTATATATTGTAAAAGAAGTACTAGCAATATTACATTTTCAATATTTTACCTGCAGTCGATATTCTATGAAAATGAATACCCGAAAATAGAGTATTTTGTACTTAAATTCAATTCAATATAAAAAAATAAACTGTATCAGTACAAACATGATAATGACGATTTTTGCAAATTACTGAATGTCGTAATCGCATTTTAAATTTCTGCACTACGAAATAGAAAATTTGGTGTCTATTTTCTTTTTCAAATTATTATTTCCTTAAAGTATGAATGCACAATTAATTTTCATATTTGTCATATAAAACTTCTTCTCTTGGTCCAAAGATGTTTGCTCTTTTTAAACAAGGGGAAGGGGAGATAATCAAACCAAAACTACAAAAATATATTCGTCATACCTTTAGATGATATATAATAACCCCTGTACTGAGTATATCATTATCCATTCCTATAAGATGAGGCATTTGTGAGTCAATCAGTACTCCCATAGAACTGGCCTTCTTGTGTAAGCCTCTAATACTTATGTCAGATTCCTGTAAATAATACAAACAAGATATTTGCAATTGAACATTTTTGTTTTTACATCTTAACACACAATAACTACACGGGCAACTGACTGACAGCAACAGTTTTAATATCAGTACACAATAAGATTTAGCAAACATCAGATAAAACCATAAAAAATTCTAACCTCAAAGTGTCCTCAATAACTTTACTAAAAAAATAGATTTCCCACTTAAAATGGTGATAAATAGGGATACTAAATATAAGAGGGATAGAGTATCACATTTTATTTCTGTACCAAGCCAGAACCTGTATTTCCAACGTCATTGCCTTTTTTGTTTTTTTAGTTATTTTATGTGAGAGGTGGTTACTCTTTTCGGTGATTTGGTGGAATTGTTGATTATCACTGCTTAAAATTTCTTTTCATAAAGCCAAACCTGTCTTGTAAGGCCTTCCAAGGGAACATTGAAATAGTGTCACATAAGACAAATGGTTTCTAAATACAGGTTTAATTAATATGAAATGCACTGTGAAGGGAAATTAAAATTTAGGTCACAAAATGCAAGCTTATTAGATGCTTTGGTTTGGTTTATGCCAATTTCAACAATATTTCAGTTATATCGTGGCAGTCAGTTTTATTGGTGGAGGAAACCGGAGTACCAGGAGAAAACCACCGACCTGTCATAAGTCACTGATAAACTTCAAGCTTAATAGAGGTGGTCACTAATGCAGGGTTGACAGTACCTTAATAATTTCATGAGTTTCCATCCATTTATCCATCCAAGTCTGTGTCAACTTGTCTGCCTACAAAAAAATAAATAACAAATTATATTACAATTGATTGATTGATTGATTGGTGTTTAATGCAAACTCAGCAGCATTTCAAGCATTTCAACAATATCGTGGAGTGAGCAAATTACATAAATTAACTTAAATTATATTACAATAAATCTCATTACTTACCAACAAATACAGTTTTAACACTACAAGACATTTAGTCTCACACTAGATTAACACTTCATTCTACATTATCAACACATGGATTTTAATATTGCAGGTTTGTAATTTTTTTTTTAATGCTTTCATTCTGTAAAAAATAGTTGCGAGATTTATAAATCTGGAATTTTTACTGTTTTAGCACCTTTAGTCTCACACTAAATTAACACTTAATTCTACATATCAACAAATGATCACATACAGATTTTAATCTTGTAGGTTTTTTTTTAATGTTTTCATTCTGTAAAACATAGTTGTGAGATTTTTAATCTGGATTTTTTTTCTGAAAATGCATAATACAATGTACAAAATATACATATATATTATCTAATCACGATAAATGTGTTTAACATTCCTTTTAGAATGAATTTTGGTGTTTAATGCCACTTTCAGCAATATTTCAGCTATATCATGGCAACCATTCCTTTTAGAGAAATAAGCAGAAATTATCCATAAAGTAAATTTTATAAAATGTGCATCCTACAAAAAGAGGGTTGGTGATTTTTTTGTGAATTTCCCCTCTTTCAAAAAATGTTTAAAAATCAAGCCTTCAGTAAACCCTTCATTAAATGTTACAAAACTTGTAGCATTTTGACTGTTTGAACAATTTTCAGTTAACTTTTACATATAAAATGTGCAAAAGCTGTATTTAGTAACTTTTTAGCCATGTAGATTAAACAATTTACCCTATCTTCCTGTAACTGAAGTTCCTTCTGGAGAGTATTACTGGTGTCTTGTAATGGAAATAATGCTTCACCCTATCAATAAATAAAGTACACATCAGTTATCTCCCTTAGACTAGATTTTTTTTTTATAACAAGAAAACTGTTAATGGAATTTCCCAAATTAAAATAATACCATGGAAGTGTTGATATATTAATATTCATAAATAATCAATCAATTAAAGAAAAAATCTTTAACATATTAATACTTCATATATCTCTATAAATGTAATATTAATTTATATCAGATTCTGGAATACAAATAATAATTTTGAAGAAAGTATTTGTAAATGAATTTGAAATAAAACATGTTCTACAGATTTGACTGCTCTGCCTGTCTGCTATCTGAAAATCCTAATTAAAAATACTTTTAATATCAATTCAGAACATAAATTTATGGTATTTTAAAAAAATTTCCACAGCCATGCAGTGATAAAATGCATTGTTTCCCATATCCATCCTCTAACTTATGAGTAATAAAATGTGATTTTGTTACCTCTTCCTGCGCCTTTTGAAATGGAACGACATACATCACATCACTCTGTGGGAAATATCCCTGTAATACAAAATTCTAGGCTAGCAGTGACGAAACATGCAGAAGCTTTTTGACAAACAACTTAATCTAGCATAACAAATCTAATTAATATATCTACTGTATGTTAGAATATCTAATTAGTCAAATTAAAGGTTTCATATAATCTACTACTTCAAAGTCTAAGACTGGTTTTGATTGTCTTTGACAATTTTGATAGTCAGTTCAACTGAAAATGCAACCACATCGGTTGTGTAATTGTTAGCGTGCTTGCTCAAGTGTGGTAGATCATGGGTTCAAGCACCAATCGGTTAAAACCAAAGACTATAGAATTGGTATTTGTTGCTTCTCCGCTAAGCATGCAGAACTAAGGAGAAAAAGCAAAGACTGGTTGGCTCGGAATCAGAATAATGTGTCCGAGTGGGGCGACATGTCCAACCGCGGACTGTTGTTTCAGTGAGCTAGCACTATAAAAATCCATCTAAGCATGTGGGTCTAGTACAAAGCGGATCTCATCATCATTTCATTGAAAATTAACTTGTTCTCGCCATGATATAGCTGAGAAATTGCTGAGTTGGCATTAAACAACAATCACTCACAAATACTCATTCATTCTGTTCGGTCAAAACTTTGGAATTTCAGTGGGAACACAATCTTGAAAGAGGAACACAATATCCTGTCCAGGATTACATGGGATAGTCTCGACTAATCAAATATCTACAGAGCTTTAATAATGTTCATACAGCAGAATAAGACACTTTAGCTAGAAGCATCCTTACATACATGCAATGCATTAAGCAGATACAGACACCTTACCATCTGAGTTCCTGCCAGTAATTGTTTCAGTCTATCTATTTCTTGTCTCAGTTCTCTGATCAATGTCACACTGGCATCCTAAAATTCAATATATATTCTCATTAAAATATTAATTTTGATGTCCATTATATCATTATAAATTAAATTAATACCTATTATATGATACACAGAAGTTGATGAATATGGGCTATCTCCCCATAGCTAAAAGTACATGTGACCTCTACAATATATCTGACAAACATTAAAAAAAAAAAAAAAAAAATGGAAATTGAATTTACTTTATTTCAGCTTTCCACACTATTTTCTTACAAAAAGATGCTAGCGATGATTTAAGATGAAAGTATGTGGATGCTCGAGAAGATATCAGACAATTCATTTGAAACTAAGGTAAAATTAAAACTTGAGGAACAGTGCTTTTATTGCTGTTTCTTATCTAACAGTCACAGTGAAGTGTTCAATGATGAGAATAACGCATATCCCTAAGTGGGTGTAACACAGTCCCTAGTCCTGCATATGTGCAGTACTCTTAACTTTTCAACAAGAAAGGTGAATGTCTCTATTTTGTATTATTATACAGCTATAATTTTAATCCAATCAAAAAGACCCATTTAAGACATGTGACCGTATATTATTTTTCCCGTATTGTACAACCGGAAGCCGTATTTTTTCCGTATTGGACGTCCAATACGGAAAAATCCGTATTGGACATCCAATACGGAAAAAATACGGCTTCCTGTTGTACAATACGGGGAAAATTAACTTGTTCGATATTTAACAGTTTGAGGGAAAAAAAAGAAAGTTGTTTAGAAGAATTGTTGATCAGTTATTTTGCTGCTTTTAATTCATTTTTAGAGTTTACGGGATCTGTATTGATACTGAACATTTTACTAATTGTGACGAAATACTGTTGTGCAGTTGTTCTATTTAGACTGTATTAAAAGTTAAACATAAAATTGTTGTTATAGTATTTATCATTTCAGCTGTATAATAAATAGGTCATTATACAGTGTTATGTACAATATGGAAATATATTGTACTCGTCCGTATTGTATTGAAAACCTGTGGCGTCTCGTCCAATACGGGTTTTCAATACAGTACAGACGAGTACAATATCTTTTCATATTGTACATACCACTGTATAATGACCTATTAGTATGTTAACATATTATCATAAATTGTGTTATACAAAATACAGTCAAACCTGCCGTAACGGTCACCTTTATATAATGGTCACCTGCTCATAACGGTCACTTTCGTGCTCTCCCTCTGCATTTTACTATATATTTTAATTCGATATAGCGGTCACCTGTTCAATGCGGTCAGCGGTCACCATTTATAAGTAATTTTCAGTGTAAAACCCTATGTATTACGGTCAATTTTATTTTAAAAATAATACCGGAAGTGATTTCGGAAGATCGGTATTTTTCTCAAATGTACCAAAAATCCTGAGGTGTTACAAAATATATTGACTAATTTAATTAATTAAATAAACAAACACATTTTGTTTTGTGAATCGTAAATGACATAAAGGACAGTTTATCCCCGGGCGGTATTGGGGATTTTTATTCATTACGACAAGAATAGAAATTCACTCACCAAAAATATTTTGTATCTAGTACATCATGTCAAAATCATCAACATCCGTAAATAGGAAAGCTTTGAAATTTGACAAAAAAGTGAAAGCGATAAATCATTGTGAT
>MJUT01059077.1:434277-456097 GCA_002080005.1 Gigantidas platifrons | reverse complement strand
AAAAAAAAAAAAAAAAAAAAAAAAAAACAGTTTGACAAAAGTCATATTCCAGTTAATTTAATTTTTGGAAGATTTTATCATTTTTCTAGTCATGACCAAACTGAAATTTACTCAGTAAAAACTTACAAAACAGGCTTTCTTATTAACATTAAATTAAATCTAAAGATTTATGTGGAAATAAAGATTAAAAGTTACCGCTTGCTGTGACTTTTTTCTGAATTTACATAGGAAAGTTAACGCATTATAGCGGATAAATTAAAGAGTAAATAGCATTGAGTAAGTTAGATATTAAACGTTTCAACTGTTTATTTGTCATTTTTATTACAGGTGAAGCCTATAATAGTAGGTAACATTTGATTAGTTTAAATTCTATGTTACCTGGTAGAAAGTCGTTAAAGGTACAAACATTTACTTATATAAATAGTCAGCCACAAGGAAGTTATGCCATAGACGAAATAACAATCCCATTCATCTGAATGTTTGAACGATACGGTAGTTCTTGTAATTTCTTCTCTTGACCAACAACCCTTTATAAAAAATATTTCATTATACACAATTTTGTACAATAGTCGGCAAAATTGTATAAATATACAATGGAAATGTTTTAATTATTTTGAAGCGCTGATTGTAAGAACTACATGTATAACAAAAAGCTTAGAAAATGCTTGCTTTCCATTTACTGTTTTGAAAAAAAAAAATTCCTAAAATTATAAAGTCATGAATATTTATGGAATTATTGGTTCTCAATGCAATTTAAAACATTTGTAAAAGTAACTTTGACATGGCAGCTACATGTACAAAGGTATCGGTGCTACTACATGCACTACCTATATAGGGGCTGTCGTGGTCATGATCGTGTGGTAGTTGGAATTAAAACTACATATGTAATCAGTGCCTATCACCACTAACTTTGCAAGTTCGAATCCCGCTCAGGTGTATTCAATAAAACATTATGTGATAAAGTGTGTTAGTGATATATGGCAGGTCGGTGGTTTTCTCTGGGTACTCTGGTTTCCTCCACCAATAAAACTGACTGCCATGATATAACAGAAATATTGTTGAAAGTGGCGTTAAACACCATAACCCTAACATACAACCTATAATTTCAAAGAGAATGTTTATTCTTAGGCCCACATAGAAGTGACATCACAAATAAAACTTGACTTGTACTTAAAATATAGTTGTAATGAGCTTTTTCTCAACTTAAAACTTCAATTTCACAACAAACAACCGTTTTATAGAGGTTGTAAATTTAAAATAAAACATAAAACGACTGTAAGAGGTTTAAATTATATATATCTAGCTGTAAAATTATAATGTTACACAACAGCTTAAAAACTTATTTACAATTTCCAACATACCAAATAAAAACAAGGATTCTTATCTTAATAAATGTCTAGCCTAAGATCAGTGCTATGTATTCATACTTGCTGCATATTATATAAATATATACATACAGGTTTAATGACGGCATTTAGCTTAACCTTACATGACATGGTATCACCATCGGTCAATGGAGCTAAAGATTTTTATATAGTAGATTTAGCAGAGGGGGCTAATATGGTTGATCATTATGCTAAGCGAACTGGTGCAGCAGTGTACCAACAATGTGGATTCAAATCCCACTGAGGGAAGAACAGAAATTTGTCGGATAAAAATCTAACTCTGACACTGTTGGGTTGAACGTTCAAACGTTAATATTATAAAATATCAAATACAGCCCATTATCCTTTGAGATGCATTTATGAGACCCGAGATACATTGTATGATTGCCATACCATGTGTTGTATGATTGCCATACCATGTGTTGTATGATTGCCATACCATGTGTTGTATGATTGCCATACCATGTGTTGTATGATTGCCATACCATGTGTTGTATGATTGCCATACAATGTGTTGTATGATTGCCATACCATGTGTTGTATGATTGCCATACCATGTGTTGTATGATTGCCATACCATGTGTTGTATGATTGCCATACAATGTGTTGTATGATTGCCATACAATGTGTCTAGAGTCTCGTAAATGCATACATATCAACACCCCACACCCCCAAATAAAAAACCCAAAAACAATTGCAAATTGCAAATATTTGTATAGTTTATTTCTTTTTGATACTAAAGAGAATAGTTAATATACAATGTCTTGTTTATTTTAGGCCATCCTAAAAAAATTCTACGTTTAACATCACCCGCATGCATAGGTTTTGAAAATTTGCCAAAAATAAAAAACAAACACACATTGTTTGAAATGTTATTTTACACTGAAATCTCATGAAGTTATTAGAAAAACCTGACATTTCATACCCATGGACTGTTAATTTCTCATGTTTAATTAATAAAACTATTAATTACAGTTCTAAATCATCTTTATTGATGCTAAACACTGTGCTTTGCACATCTTCAGGCTATCAACCGAGCACTGAAAGTATTCTTAGGTTGTTTGAATGTTTTGTTTGTTTTTTATTTTCCTCCCTCCCTCCTAGGTTTTGGTACCCTACCTTGATGTTAAACGTAGAATTAATTTAGGACGGCCTTAATGATATTAGTGGAATTGCTGATGATCACCGTTAAAACTTGCAAAAATGAATTGCCAGTATGATGTTATGTACCAAGAGTTAACTACTGCTGTCAATATGACCCATATCTGAGTTATAGATAGTCCTATAAGTTTATCTATCCAGAACTTCCTATAATACTTCAATACTAAATCCACGACAGGTTCAAACTGTCATTATTAAATTTTACGAGGGGAAGTAGTAGGTTAAAAGTTCAAAGTTGTTAAAGGGTACAAATATTTATCTACCGGTATATAAATTGACGGCCATCAGGAAGTATACACATGCAATATTAGAAACATCACTAATATATCTCAATGCCAAACAACGAGGTTTCCCTAATAGTGAAATTAAGCTTTCGGCAGCTGCAGATGCAATATTGTCTAATAGAGGGGGCACACCTTTTAAATACAAGGTGTCTAAGGTCCCCATCAGGTAGAGGGTGCCACCCTGTGTAAAAAAGACCTCTTTAATCTGCTGAGAATTAACTATTAGACAATTTAATATGGTTATAAAGAAAATGGCATATTACTAATTTAACAATGTTCAGACGATTGATATCGATTTTTGAGAGAACGAGTGCTGAATGCAGATTACTGCAACCCTAAGACAGATGCTGGGAACTGACTTATTCCTTTCTTAGCTCTTCCATTCCTTCATCTTGGATGAAATTGATGATGGCTTTGTCAAAAATCTTATTAGTACTGCCCCACAAGATATGAACAATTTTAAGATTTCTGAATACATATGATATATAAGTGAAACATGCTTTCAGCATGTAGGGTGGGAAGAAAAACCTTCTGAATCTCAAAATCAAATCAAATCAAAAAGATATTTAAAAATCATTTTCAAAAATTTATTTAATTTTGGCTCAAATGTATTATTTTTGCCAAAACATATACTTTTTCTTGGCCCAAACTTTTTTTTTAACCAAATGATATGTCGGTTGGCCCAAGCATAGAACTCACAACATCAATGGTGATAGGCACTGATTGCATAGGTAGTTGTAAATCCAACGATCACAATAAATTGTATATAATGTCAGAGCAGAAATATAATATGATATAATATCCTAATTATTTTTCTTTTGGTAACGAGACCTCCTCATGGTATCAGGATTTAAATCTTTGTACTCAATTAACATTATAAAAGGCAAAAATCAAAATGTTTTTCATATCAATTATAGATTTAAATACATTTATTTTCATTTGGAGGGCTATTTGTGTAACATCAATCAAAAGTTGAAATAACATTGACTTTATATCAAAACAACTGAAATGACAAGGATACTTCTATCACAAATATAAGTGTTACTTAACATGTAAATAAAAGTGTAAGCCCCTTAAAGTATCACAGACAGATAGATGCCTAGCTGACTACTCTTTATGTCAGACAAAAACAAATACAAAAAGAAAACATGTACTGGGTATGTTTTATCTAAGGCCTGATTTTGATCAAAAACAAAATATTTGTCTCGTTATTTAAAAGTTTGACGTTTTTATTTATCTCCTTGGCTTGAGAATTTGTCTTATATTACATAGAGTTGTGCCTAGACTTGCTACATCAGTAAAGAAATGTTGTTAGTAAATATACCAGTAATTGGTCAGTCGAGATTTCAACTTTCCTAGCAGCAATTTTTTTAAGGAAATATTGATAAGAAAGCGACTTGTAGAAAGTCTAAGTTGTACCATACAATGTTAATATCCCGACAAGATTTTCTTGACCATAATAATTTCTATAGTCATATTAATTCGACTTGAGAATCATAGTAGTTTAAAAATAAACCAAAATAGCGAATAACCGTGAATTTATTAAACTGTTTAAAATCATCCAAAACAACAATGATGACGGTATTTGTAAGATTACTTCACCCATATTTTGTTTTCTTGTTGATAACCTTGGATCTGGGAAACAAAATTACATACACCAAATAATATCAGAACGACAAAGATGCCAAGATGTAGGGTAATTATATACACCAAATAACATCAGAACGACAAAGATGCCAAGATGTAGGGTATATCAGCAGAAGCAAAGAGCACAGCTCAACTGCAGGATAGGGGCTGTTTCACACTCATTGTAAGGTACGAGTTATGCTCATCATTGAAGACCCTACTGTAACTGTAATATGTAGAACAGCAATAAAAACACTGTCTCTTTACTTAAATGTATGTCTAAGTGTAAAGCTGGTTAGTCTCTCATGTTCATTTACATCGATATCATTTTTGACTAAAATTACAGAAATCTCATCCATACAATAGTTAGATATTATATATTATCCTGTCATTAATCTTGAGAAGCAAATTTGTGAACTTTCAAACCAATTATTTTCTATTAAAATGTATACATAAACCTGACATTTCTACTGTTTTGTTCCACCCAAATAAGCATGGTTACATATCATTATAAATCTACAATAAACCAAGGCTTAGAAAACCCTAGTACGATTTGTCCATACCCTCATTCCCTTTGAACTCATCTTTCATTTTTTGATGACTTTGACCTAAAGTCACCTATCATCCAAATAAGCCTCCCAAAGTATTCCTTAACAATAGCCTTTTATTGTAAAATCATAAAGGAAGATGCATACAACACAAGTGGTAATGTGACGAATCTAATGAACTGAGAAATTTACATTGCTCAGGTGGAAATGAATTTGTTGACAAGAATGTTGTGTTGATGAGATCATGCTAGAAAAGACGAACCCCTACAACCAACATACATTTGATGTACCGGGATTGCTTTTAAAATATACAATTAGATTGCAGTTTTACTTCAATACGTTAATGAAAAAGCAATACATTTTACAAGATGTGATGTTAAGGTAGAGAAGGACACTATGGGCAAAAAAAAACTAGTCGATGAATTTTTTTGAATTTCATATATATTGTTCTTTGGGATGTACCTAACAAAATATCAAAATTTGAGAATAGCTTTCCAAGCTTATTTTAAAAATATTCCCTGAAAGAGTTACCCCCCTCTTGAAGTCCAAAAAAATATAATTTTTTTCACTCCTTCATGTCATTAAGGTACCCAAAAAACATTGCATATAATTTTTTTTAATTATCTGAGTATAATATGATAAATGAATATTTTGGAATATCTAAGACATAAACTTTTATAATTTTTTCATTTTTTTTTCAAAATGGCTACCCTTTTTTGGCAATATAGCCTGTAACTGGCTTTGGTGAAATCCAACAGAATTTGATTTTAAAGTGGAATAGAAAAAAATTGTGTCAATGAATTTTTTTTTAAAAAGATATATCACTTTACTTATATCCATGCTACATATCATTAAAAAATAAAGATATGTTTCCAGGCAAAAAAAAAAGTTAGGGGTTTAGAAAGACACCCTGACATATACCCTTTTTTGTCAATTTCATGAAAAATGTCCACATTTTTCACTTTTTTTTAACAAGACATTGAATAAATGAAAATAAAACAGGCAAAGATAATGTTTGTAAGGGAAAGTTTTCTTTTCTAGGTGATATAGTTAGCAAATTAAGCTGTCTACAATTCTTCCCGGGCAGGAACATGCAAAACTTATCATATTCTAATATCATTTGAGACATGATTACCTCCCTTGACGAAATGCTTTATATAGCATTTTACACATATAATGTATTATTGATAAGGAAATTACTGTATTAAATTTGTATTTCAGTTTAATTTAAGAACTTGTACAAATCATATGTAGAAAATTCAAAAAGCAAAATACCTCGTAAGAAATACTGCAAACATAATTAATAATTATTACCACATTTGTATTCAATATTCTTAAAAGTCACGTGACTAGTGTCCATCTCTACCTTAAACAATGAAAAGAAACATCTAATTTGAACCCATGGAGACAAATTACATTTTGTAAATAAATAAACATCAACAGTTTTTGGTATTTTTATTCTTCATCTTACTTTACATTATAATTTTAAATAATCAGGTGGGGCCGTCGTGGTAATGATTGTATGGTAGTTGGATTTACAACTACCTGTGCAATCAGTGCCTATCACCACTAAAGTTGTGAGGTCGAACCCTGTTGATTGGGGAAGTGTACTTGATACAACATTATGTGATAAAATTTGTCATTGACTTGCGGCTGGTCGGTGGTTTTCTTCAGGTACTCCAGGTTCCTCTACCAATAAAACTGACCGCCACGATATAACTGAAACTTGTTGAAAGTGGAGTTAAACACCATAAAGCAAACCAAAACCTCAACAATCAATTTAACTTCATACCTAAACAAAGGTATGTGTGAAACTACATATTTAATATTTAACATTATGACAGAAATAACAAAACATGTAAATCATTATTAAATTCAAAGAGAGAAAGCAAAACAAGGTTTAAATATTCAGAGTGAATGGACTTTGTAAAAGCAACTGCTATGTTAAAGGGCATTAACTCCAATGTCAACTAAAATGCAATTATAAGGAAACACAGTTGTCAAGGTAATTTGCCTTGTTTACCTATCTTCTCACTATTGATTCAGAAGCATGTAACCAGTAATTAAACAAGGGTGGTCAATTTGTTACTCTGTAAGAGTATTGGTATCTACTCATACACAATACTACTTTCTGTACTTCTTAACTTAATAGTTTAAGGTTATAGAGTTCAGCTATTCATTGTGATGATTACAAACTTAATAATACCTCATTGATTGATTGATTGGTGTTTAACACCAATTTTAGCAGTATTTCAGCTATATCTTGGCGTGAACAAATTGATTTATGGAGAGGATATATAGTAATATACAGACAATAAATCTCATACACCAGCCTATGGCACCCATCCTCCCCTTTTTTCCATAAAAGACAGATAAATTTTAAAAAGCAAAGATAAGCCATCATATGTGACCCTCAATTAAATTTACAAGGTTTAAATCATAGCATTTTTGTATGGAAGCTTACATGTATTATCAAACATTGAGTCAATAAAAATCATATAACCAATCAAACTGTTGCGACACATTGGAGTGTTATTGTTCCTCTGTCAAACATTACAGGCTTTGTCTTAATCTTTTTCACCTACTTACCCGAAGGCCAAATTTAGAGAAAAAAAAATTATTCATACAAATTCTTTCATAATTTTCACTTGGTCTCGGGATATGGGCAAGTGGGTTATCATAAAGACTGCTTTATATTTCAGAACAATAACACTGTGTAGCATCACCACCGGATATAGGTACCCTCGAAGCGGATGGAAAAACAAATGTGAAGTCAGGCAAGGTCATATTATTCTTATTTTCATTATATTCTACGTTTTGCTGACAAGTAAAGTTTTGTGATATTGATTCCTAATAATGAAGCTACTATTTAAGGCTGATTATGATCCATAATTGGCTTTCTCTCTCTTCAAATCGTCAGAATCGGACCGGGTGGTACCTGTTCAAAGAAGCATGTGACGAGTTCAAAGTTGTAAAAAACATGTTTATCCTTCAACTATTCATTTGACGTTTTTGTAGAACAAAGTTTTATCATATTTAAGCTTGAACAACACTGTATTTCGAAATAAACTATTGTTTTCACAGAGAAATTCATGTAAATAAAGCGGATAAATTGTACGGCAAATAGTTGTTTACTAGATTAAACATATTTTATTGCTAAATATTTTAACAATTGGATTGGACACAAATTATACCAATTTACAAGGGTCCTCTCCAGTTGTTTACTGTACGGGGAATAGATACTTTACTATTTGCCGTACAGTGATGTTGCTTTATTTACATGAATTTCTCTGTGAAAACAATAGTTAATTTCAAAATACAGTGTTGTTCAAGATTAAATATGATAAAACTTTGTTCTTCAAAAATGTCAAATGAATAGTTGAAGGATAAACGTGTTTTTTACAACTTTGAACTCGTCACATGCTTCTTTGAACAGGTACCACCCAGTCTGATTCTGACGATTTGAAGAGAGAGAAAGCCAATTATGGATCATAATCAGCCTTAAATAGTAGCTACATTATTAGGAATCAATATCATAAAACTTTACTTGTCAGCAAAATGTAGAATATAATGAAAATAAGAAAGAATTTGACCTTACCTGACTTCACGAGGTACCTACATCCGGTGGTGATGCTACACAGTGAATAAGCATGTTTATAAATATATCATACCTTCCTGCCAGATCCACTAAATGTATTTTGCTAACGATTTCATGAGGTAGATCATCTTCTAATTTGGCCTGAAAAGAAAATAAAATAACCCATTGTATAGTTATTTGTATTTATTTAGTACTTATATACATGTATCTCAGCTAACTTCCATAACTATATTGAATAAGTATCTGGTCTCATTAACATACAGCCAAACATGCATGAAAGGACAAATCACTGTCTATAAAGGACAAATCACTGTCTATAAAGGACAAATCACTGTCTATAAAGGACAAATCACTGTCTATAAAGGGCAGCCTCATCTTTCTCATTAATGAAGAGTGCATACCAGTATATATTTTTAACCTATAAAGGACAACTTCCCAGCATGCCCATTTACCCTCTGCAGAGGTTTTTTTTACCCCCAAAATAGGCCCTGTACTTCCAAAATTGTAGGGACTTTCTATATGCAGGGGTACAAAGTTAAGGAAAAAACAGCAATTGTACCCCATTGTACCCCCATTTTCAAAACTCAGTGGGCACCCTGCTGCCCATATAAGGCACATTTTCAGGTTCCCTCAAGTGCCCTTTATATACACGTTTGACTGTCCTTATTTCCTCATTGATATATAATTAAGTATATTATGGTAGAAATGTAATCTTGGATCATAGGCTTTGTTGGGTGACTTGAAGACTGTCTAATTCAACTTTGGTTAATTTATTTAACTGTAGTTGCTAAATAAGATTCAAATGTAGTTGATTGTCAATGTTGCACGATCTTGGACGGCATACCCTTGGCATAAGATTGAAAAAAATAATTCCCAAGTAAAAGTGAACAAGATTACTTGGCTAATGCACATATGACCTCGTAGATAAAAAAAATTAATGTGCACCTGGATTTGTACAGGTATTATTGCGCACATGGCCTTATTTTTGTACAGGTACACATTAATGTACCCCGACATTGTACAACCAGAATATACCAGTAGATATGTAGTCAACAACCTTACAAGACTTTGTACAGATTGTTGTACTGTCCCTACATGCCTACAGGCATGAGTTAATATAATCTAAAATCAAAATTATTTGTATTCTACATGTAATGGGCATTATAATGATCATAGGGTATTCTTATACCTAACATAGGTCTAACAAAACAAGAGTCATGTCTGATACATAAACATCTCCTTAAATACAGACACTACATATAATGAATGTTTTTATAGCCCTCTAAAACTATTTAAACTATTCAATGTAAAATATACAAGGGTCAGTAAATTAAAAGAATTCATAATCTGTTGTGTATTATATTAAATATGTCCAGAAATGAAGCCTGCGGCCAAACAATAATACCCTTCCCCTTACAAAACTTTATAATCAGATTAATCTTATAATACCTTATAATACCATCAAAGTATAAATTATTACAAGTATAATTGTTAAGAGATTTTAGTAGCAATATCTTAAAGGAGGGTTATACAGATTGTATTTACTGCAAGTCATTTTGTAACTGTTTCAAAACCCTCAATATCGAGGGCGCACGTTGCATAATTATGATATTTGCTGTTAACGTGACCTACGAAATTTTTTGTCGAGCACTTTGACATGAAACTTACTACATTGTATAAGGGTGTGTGATACAGGGGGCTGTTTGTCCTATAACTACCCTGGCCTCTTAAGGTTATTGTAAATTATAAGAACCCCCGATAATCTTGTATTTCAATTTCATTCATCATTAAATACAGTTCATTCTTAATTACTAACCTAATTTCTGTTGAAATAAGAAGTGTTAGAAAATGACATAACAAATTTAATCAGACGAAAATAAGAATATAAGAAATTTTAACAGTCAAAAATATTAATTAATTCCTCTGATTTGTTGCATAATTTCAAGTGTGCTTATAAAATCAATTTATAATCCGAACAAAAAGCTTTTTTGCTGATCCTTTTTTGAGGTCATTCAATATTTGATTACATTTTTATTCAACTTATCGCTTAGTTTCTATTCTTCTCAAGAATTATTTTTTTTAACATGATGAATAAATACCAGGGTATATAGAAGTAGGGGGAGGAGTGGAGCTTAGGGTTAGGGTAATGGTGTTTAATGCCACTTTCAATAATATTTCAGTTATATCGTGGCGGTCAGTTTTATTGGTGGAGGAAACCAGAGTACCCGGAAAAACAACTGACCTGCCGCAAGTCACTGACAAACTTTATTACGTAATGTATCTAGTACACCTCGCCTGAGTGGGATTCAAACTCACAACGTTAGTGGTTATAGGCACTGATTGCAAAAGTAGTTGTAAATCCTACTACCATATGATCATAACCACGATGGCCAGTAGGGAAAGTAGTGGTTAACATCACTTTAATTATATCGTGACTACAAGATTTATTGAAGAGAAAAGTCCTGACAGATATAATGATCTGACAAAACAAAAACCTCTGCCTTCGCTAAGAGTCTAGAAACCGTAACATTTGAAGTGGTTAACAGGGCTCCTCGGTGATGTTAAGCTCGTGATCAGATGTTTACAACCTCAATCACCCAAGCATCAAGGTCTCTGTGTATATAATAAAATGGAATGCATGTCTTGGGTATAAAATGAATGTTTGATATTCAACACCTATATGAACAAAATTTACAATTTCTACCAGCTGGCTCAACTAAAACCATTGTGTGATATCCTGTCATTCTTCGAGCAGTAAATTTGACTGAAAACATTTAAAAAAAATATTTTCATACTACAAAATATATATTTAGATCAAATTAAGTTAAACTAACTTAAACAAACTCTTTATTGTTATGCACTAAAGTTTTTGGAAGAAACAAAATATCTTGGTATAAGAATGATACAAGGCTTGAAATGGAAAAGGTCTGTACAAAACATAACAAAACTCTAAGCTATCTTTGTCAAAATCAAAATATCAGTTTGGACTTCAGTCAAAGAGCAAGCTTATCTATCTCTGGTTATACTATTACTTGAGCATCCTTGTTCAATGTGGAACTCATAAAATAAAGATGATCAAAATGGCCTGTCCAGTTAGCCAACAGCAGACAGAAAAAAACATAAATAAATGGTGAAATTTTATAACATTTTAAACTGGCACAACCTTGAAGCCAGGCATAGTGATGCCCAAATTGTCATGTTACGCAATAGCAAACTGTGCACTCAAGGGAACCTGAAAATTTGCCCTTAATGAGCAGTTGCCCCTTATATACAGGCTGAAATTATATGCATTATTAAATAATGGGTAAAATGAGGCTGCCATTTATAGACAGTGATTTGTTATATAGAGGTGCCCTTTAAGGCAGGTGTGACTGTATCTAATGACACAAGCCATTCATATTAAATAAAACAATACTAAATTAAATTGAATAAATGTCAACATAGTTTTAACATTTGTATTATGAAAACAATTCTATATATGTTTGCATTGTCTAGTTTATTAAATGTACAACATACAACAATATGTTAGGTGGTCTACATCAATGATGTAGATAATAATGATAAAATAGGATAAAAATAACACTCAAGTTTACTCTAAAATATTTATTGTAGTTTAATCCCACATGGTCAATTTTAAAACTATTTATTTATTGTTGGTTTTTTTTAATCTATGTGAAGCATGAAATAATTAATTTGATTCTGAAAAAAATGATCCGTCTTATATTTATGACAGGGATTTAATTATTTTTTTTTCGAAAACACCATCTGTGAAAAAAAAAACTTAGGCTATATGCAGACTCAGCATATTGCCAATAAAACTGGTTAAATTGTGAACATTCATTGACCAAGACAAACAAACAGTGTAATAAGAAATAAGTCATACCTGAATAAAGTTAATGGTGACAATAGCATGGCTCCTACTACTGTGGTCATGCATATAAGTTGATGCTGTAGTTCTGAAGTGAAAAATAATCTTATAATATACAAAAACATCACAGTGTATTTCTGAATAAATTCAATCATAAAAATAATGTTACACTACCAAAATACTGATTTAGATATAATAAGTATGTACCAAGTTTAGTCAAAATCCATTGAAGGATGTTGATTCTAGAGTGTTCACAAGGATGCTATGGAAGGACGGACGGACGGACGGGAGGAAGCACGGACGGAAGGATGGATGGACAGTAGTGTTACTATATCCCTTCTCAACTTCGTTGGCAAGGGGATTAATATTTAGCTGTGATTGATTTTACAGACAAAATAAAAACATATTTACATATACACATAATTAGAATTAAAGTAATATATATATTTTTTTAATTGTCCCTTTTTACATCTCATTTAAGAGTTACTAATGATAATAGTTTATTTATATCTGTTAGGCTTCTGAAGATTTGTTACCGAGAGGAGAGAGTTAGAATTCTATTAGTCAGTTTAAGCTGGCCACATTTTGTTGCTATCTGGAGCAAAGACAAAATTTGGCTTCTGTCAGTGTATTTTCTGTCTAGTATGTGTTTTTTCTATGTTTCTTATTCTTGAAGTATGTCGAACTTCAAAAACAAAGGAAATTAAAAAATTTTAACAATTTAAATAATTCGTCCAAAAAACTTCTGGGTCAACTCCCAAGACATTCTTAAATCATTTCATGCACCCAAAAATCAATAATTTTTTTTCGAAAATTACTAATAAAAGATTAAAACCAGAGGCTACAATTCAAACTCAAGTCTACGTGAAAAAACGAGCATGTCACAATTCAAATTCAAGTCTACGTGAAAAACGAACATGTCAAAATACAAAACTATTTACAAACATATATGTCATATATATCTTTGATGCTAATGCCTACACTCAAATATTTGTCAAAATAAATGTTTAAATTTTGATCAAGTAGATGAATATTAAAAATTAAAAGAGTTTCTTGATGATAAAAACATATACAACAAACTTAATGTACTTTCAAAATGTTAAACATCTCAACATTATATTTTAAATATTTTATAAATCTTCATATAACAGATGTTAAATCAACAGACCACTCAAATCTACTTTTCTTATTGACCAGTATATACATGGCTTTATCAATAAATGTTCAAATATTGAATACAGGGTAGAGTTTTTATTTGAACACCACGACTAAGGTCATAGAAAAAGTGTATAAACTATTGTTCCTGTTCAAACACTTCAAAATATCCCATCCAATCATTGTTAAATAATTTTAGTGGTTGAAGCTTTTTCAATTAAGTTCAGTTAAAGGGGTGAAAAATTATAAATATTTAAACGCCAGTCATTTCTAATAATATAATACATTATAAAACATTAGATGTGGGTTCTTTTGTATATTATGATCTCAGACATTTTTATCAAAATCATATCTTGAGAAGTATTAAGAAAATTTAAAACAATATATTCATTTGTTTTTGATAAATATTATACAAACATGTATAATACATTAGTCACCCATTTATTTATTGTTTTTCTCATAATGTAGGATTGTTTTTTTAATGCCACATAGAATTTAAATGCCTTTTATTATATAACTGGTAATACCTACATTAAAACTTATAATTGATTTTTCAACAACAAATATGAATGTACCGGTAAATAGCCAATTGAGAAAATTCTTTTCCTTGTAATTATATAAATGTAACTTTTCCATGTGAGACAGTGGATAGAAGACAGCTGAAAGTGATGCAGATTGCTTGTACAGTGGATTTTGCTTATTTGCAAAACCTATCAGGGAGTCGACTGTACAATATAATATTTGAATTATGAATATGTCACAGTTAAAACTATGCACAAAATGGTTTTTACTAGAATTTGTCAAAATATATTTACTTTTTCATTATTTTGATTTTCAAAAATAATAATTTTATTGCTCTAAATTTTGCTAAATATACTAGATATACTTTTTCATTATTTATAGAATATAAAGGTTCCATCATTTGGCCAAAATAAAAAATTTGAATATCGTTCAATTGTGTGTGAAATTCTACGTATTTTACTTCTGTTCTGCTACCCTTGACGAGAACAGATGGAATTTCCCACTCGTTAAAGATATTATTACATCTCTTAAAACTCCTTATTAAAGAATTCTAATATTAAACTTAAGAAACAATAAAGGAACATAATATAATTGCTATTTTTAATTTCTATTGCTATTTAAATTTTTGGATACAAATATGATTGTGTACACAGTAAGATGTGAGACTTCAATTTAATATGCTGGGAAACAAACAGAATTTACATGGAAGTCAATGGTAATAAAGTTATAAAGTTTACCCAAATAAGGTAAACCTGTTACATAAAGATGTACAGTAAGTCCCCTCTTTAATAAGGACAATTTTGTCCTTTTAGAAGGGGTGGTCTTATAAAAGGTGGACTATTGTTATCACTGTGTACATCATAATAGAAACACCTTTAGCGTGAGTTGATTCTAATCTAAATAAAATCGTATTAAATAATTATGCTACGCTTCATTAACGTATGACACTTGATTTAATCTTTCGTCCAGGTGACCATTAGTATTCTCTCAGGACTTTTTCTTTAATACTGCCTGTAACCAAACCCATCATCAAAATTTAGTCAACCACATTTTCATTAATTAATGTCAAAGTTCATCTGAACATAAATTTAAATTCAATTGTACCTGATATTAATACACGAGTTCCCCTCATATAAGGCCACCTTTATTATCAGGCCAGATTACAGAGTTTGTGTTAGGGTTAGGTGTATGGTGTATGAGTTCCCCTCATATAAGGCCACCTTTATTATCAGGCCAGATTACAGAGTTTGTGTTAGGGTTAGGTGTATGGTGTTTAACACCACTTTTAATAATATTTCAGTTATATTGTCCAGATTTCAGATGCACTGAGAGAGTAAAAAATAATACTACTAAACTGTCCCCCTCAAGATAGGCCACCCACATTGTAAGGTCACTTTTGCATTACAGAATGGGTTGCCTGATAAGAGGGGGGGGGGGGGCTGCTGTAGACGGTATCATATTTAACATGATTAGAATCAGATTAGAGTTGAATTCAACTGTATAACAAAATAACTTATTAGGGATTTTCCTTAAGATTCTAATAATATGCAGTCATCCCTATCATAATATAACAAGTTACCCTTTACACACTCTGTATGTTGGATTATCCTGTACAGCTCAAGATTTAAGATTTGATAGATTGACTGATTATTACTTAACGTCCAGCGAGCAATATTTCAGCTATATTCAGGACCGTCATCAATATCTAAAATTGATACAGAAATGAGAGAGGAATGGGTCAATCGCAGTAAGAACTTTTAATTGCCACTGGACAAGCATGGAGACGTGGGTCAAGGACAAAATAAGTTGAGATTACAATGCACCTACTCTTTTTTTTTGTATCTATTTTAAGAATAGAAATAAAAAAACATGTCATGTACTAACCTGCTTTCATTGCCTTTGTCTAATAGTGTCTGTATTTGTTCATTATCTTTCACCACATGAGATGACAAATCTACAATATACCAATATAAGTAACTATTGTTAATATATGTTATAAAATGTCAGTGTTTGTCTTACCACATAAGAAGAAATAGTATGTAATTTCATCTTTTACAATCAAATTTTTTATTTTTTTTCAAAAGGATTTTCAACATCAAAATTTGTTTTAAAAAATTTAAACAAATTACATATAGTTGCATGATGTAGGTATAAGATACCTTTTATTAAGCCTCTGATGCTGGGTTTAAATCAAGTGTCCACGTCTTTGTATGTATTTGACAGTATGGAACAGATGTTCAGATGTTGATAGGAACTTGATGGATAAACAATACATTTAATAACAATCAAAAGTCCACTAATAAACTTACCTTGTACGTATGGACCTTCCTTTGGATGCTCTCTCACTTTAAGGGTATATTTCTCATGATGTCGGGATAACGAGGGTCTCAACAAATCTCGAACTCTTTCATTATAAATCTCTAGATAACTGAAAAATAAAAAGGTCAATGATATCCTTTTTCCCCCATAAAATGCTCATGATTTTTTAAGCTTTGGGTGATCTTTGGCAGAACTACACAATATAGCTTTTTAAAGTTGGCATTAAACATCAACCAATCAATCAATCTGTTTGGCAGAAAGCTTTGATTTGAATCTAACAGTTCCATTACATTTTAACCACATCGGTGATGTAATGGTTAGTGTGCTTGTCTCAAGTGCTGTATATCGTGGGTTGTACTCCGGGTCAGTTTAAACCAAACACTATTAAATTGTTATTTTTACTTCTCCACTAAGCATGCAGCATTAACGAGGAATAGCAAATTCTTATTAGCTTGAAATCAGGATAATGTGTTTGAGTGGAGCGACATGTCTACACATGGACTGTTGTTTCTGTGAGCTAGCACTTTAAACATCCAACTGAGAGTGTTAGTCTAGTACAAAGCAGACATATTATCATCTCATCACATGTAACTTGTTCTCGCCATGATATAGCTGACAAATTGCTCATTTGGCGTTAAACAACAATCACTCACTACCTCCACTACATTTACATCATTGTTCATTTACGGTAACTTCTCAATAACAGTATTTTTCCTATGAGTAAGAAAGGATATCATATGGATGTAAATAAATATAAGAGACTATCCAACTTTTACACTTAAGACAAATTTTATTGTTGTTCTACATTTCACAATCACAGTAGGGTCTTCAATAATGAACACAACCCCGCAGGAACCCTGGGATATATAAATGGGACCGAGAGCATCTTCAGCTTGAAGGGGCATCCGTCAGTTGTGCGGGATGTATAAATTCATAACCTTCGGATGAGACGTAAATAAAACCGAAGTCCCGTGTTGAGAGATTGCCACCCTCTTTGCTCGTTAAAGAACCCAGTTTAACAGCTCATTATGAGCATTATGCTCATGATGAGTAGTCCATAGGAGACCTGTTGCACTGGCTAAATTATTCGTCCCTACCCATCAAATTTCCTTGTTTCGAGTCCCATGGCGTTTAAATTTTTAAATGTTCTCGTCCTGAATATAGCTGAAAAATTGCTCGCTGGACGTTAAACATCAATCAATCAATCAATAATGAACACAACTTGTACCCTAAAACGAGTGTGAAATAACCTTCAGCCTGCAGTTGAGCGACAGTCTCTACTTCCCAGATTGTCAGAATTATATAAGTCTATTTAAAAGCAAATGAACTTAAGTTTTAAAATAGACAATAGTTACCTTATATGGACTCGAAAGGTGATGTCCGTAGCTTCAAAGTCATCAACATGGCTAAATAAACCCTGAAATGACAATCACTCTATTAGAATAAACAAAAATGTAGATATTAAATTTAGTGTGCATGATGCATTGCTGGAATAACCTTCATCAGGATTGAGTCAAGTTTTCCTATTTATTAGTAAGTAAATATATTTTCTTGACAACATTACCATATACTCTCTCAAATATAACAAATAAAGCTGCATAACACTGCAACTGAAATAATTAAATAAAACTCCAACCCTGTATCCATAAATCAGAAGGATGATGTAATGGTTGCTTTGATGATGTTGAGTGATGGTATAAAATAAAACTACATGTACATGAACTTCAAACATCACGGAAAATACCACACTTAGTTAAAACAAAAATACAAACATGACTCACTTCAAATGTACAAAAAAGATTCAAAAATAGAAACTATTACAACTACTATAGGTACTAAACTTTGAATATGAATCAATGTAGGATAAAACACATCAATATGCTTAGGTAAATGACTAGTCATGATTTTATTTAGTTGGGTCTCCATTGTTTTTCCGATTTCATCCGATTAGTTTCAAACTTTGATTTTTTTTCCGATTTCATCCACTTGGTTTCATACTTAGTTATTTTTCCGAATTCATCTGACTGGTTTTAGTCTTTGTTTTTCTGATTTCATACAATTGAAAGAAAGTGTCCATAGGACCCAAATGCCCCTACTTCCAGCTAAAGAAAACATGGGCATAACTACAGAATAGAAAAAGTGGTAAAGACTGAAATCAAACTTGCCCTTCCTTTTAATAGTTTCTGACCCATGCATAAATTTCAAATGATTTGTTAACGGAGAACTAAGTTATTGAGCGGAGAGCAAATGCAGGGCGTACAGACATGGGTAAGAGGTAAATGCCCCTCTGATGTCTGCTGGCAGGAGTATAAAAAATGAAAAAAACACTTGATATTTCAATAAATGTAAAACCAAAACACATTTATCACAATGGATTCAACAATTCAGTAATACAATGACATACCAAAGTCAGAATTTAAAATAAAATATAAGTTAAAGTAAGATTAATATTTATTTAAACAAGGAAAAAGGATTTAAGAAGCTATAAATTTCTATAATTTAGTACTTGGAACTAAGGTGATAAACATGAAACTGCACTTTAAATTTCCTCTCTTGACAAGTTTTTCACTTTAAATGTATCACAAAGCCTTAAGGTGATAAGGAAGGTGGTAAATAATTACTATTTCAATGCTGGGGAATAGTGATAAGGCAATCGTGCAGAAATAAACATAAGTAAACATTAAATGCCGATTTCTTGATTGATGCAATGACATGTGTTTAAAGCTAATCTACGATTATAGAATTGACAACAAAGCCATGGATATTTGAAACTGATAGGTGTTTTAAGGCTGTATTATAAGAAATCACTACACCTATTGAAAGACAAACTTTTCAACAAGCTAATTAAATATCTTTTAAAGTTTATATACAGTATTAAGACGACAAATGATGTGATAATATTGAACTGTATGCATTTTTATCTTACTTTGAATTACGTAGCTTGTGGTACCTTATGAAAATAACTAACAATTACTTTGAATTAACGTCAAAACAAAAATCGGTCAATAAACTATAGAAACATATACTAAATATAGATGTTTTAATCATGTCCAAAATGAATACTTACATTTGATATTTAATGTATTTTTGGGTGTGCATGGATTAAGACCATGTTTGTACAATTCTAAAATATACTATTGATATGTTGAACAATAGACTGAGTTCTGGGTGTGTACAACACTATCAACAATATATATGTTATATATTAGTGGTAGTTCATTCTATTCGATGGAGAAAATCATAATACTCTAAGAAAATAAGAGTACGCAAAGAAACCTGCAAACCTGTCACAAAGTTTATAACACAGATTTATATCAATTACACCTGACCATTGGCAGGAATCAAACCAGCTGATTGCAAAAGTATCTGTTTGGTTTTGTTTATGGTGTACATGCTCAATGCCACTTTCAACAATATTTCAGTTATATCGTGGCAGTCCGTTTTATTGTTGGAGGAAATCGGAGTACCCAGAGAAAATCACCGACCTGTCACAAGTAACTGATGAACTTTAGTGGTGATAGGCACTGATTGCACAGATAGTTGTAAATCCAACTACCATACGATCACGGCCAGGATGGCCCCTACAAAAGTATGAGAAAATATAAATCAACTTACACAGGTACCATGTGATCGTTAGGGTTGGAGATCCAAATATCATGAGGGAAAGGGTTGGGATCCCATTAAACAGTTTAACCCAGCCACATTTTTGTGCCTGTCCCAAGAAAGGACCAAAATTTCCTATGCCATATGTTGTGGTCTTTTCATTGATTTCAGGTGAGAGGTTATTGTTCGTTTTTGTTGATATTGGTGGGGAATTGTTGACCATCACTGTTTAAACTTTCTTTTCATAAACTTCTTACTTTTTAATCTACCGTGGGTTACAATGAATCATATTGCTTTAACCGAGTAACATATTATAAAAGAAAACATCTATGATCTGCTAATGAAATGTTGTTCAGTCATTGCCACCTGGCAGTTTTATGTTAAAGCTTGTAACACACAAAAAAAGAGGAATTTTATTTTTCGGTCAAATCATTGAAGAAATATGTACCGTATTTAGAATCTATTAATTGTTGTATAAAGACAATTTTCAAATTAATACAATATTTGGCATGAACTTAATGGGTCTAGGAAACTAAGCATACATGTATCACTTAAATATTATATATAGACTAATAATGATCTCAAAACTTCATAAAACTATAACACAATGAATAACTAGTGTCACGATACATCAATTCAATTTTAAAATAGAATTTTGGAAGCTGTACAGAAATATTTCATAGCACATAAATATGACAACTATTTGTAATGAGCAGTTATAAGTACATTTACTTAAGTTATTCTGTAACATGCTAGGGGAATTAGATATCCCTGTAAAGATGTACTGAGTAGTATTTTTTTTAAATGCACTCGTGGATACAAGCACTTTACAGTCTAATGAAGGTATCACCATGGTTATATGTTAACAATAAAACTTACAAATATACAGACAAAGAATTATCAGTCATGAAATATAACTTCTTTTACAAAATTTCTCTCATATAACAAGAGGCTTCGTTGTTCTCAAGCAATAAAAATGACCAAGATAAACTAAAATATTGTTTGATATTTTACACATCCATGTAACAATTGTGCTATCTTGTCATTATAACAAACTTGAAATCAATCAATACATCCTTGAAACCTTCATGCAAGTAATTTTCAACACTGAAAATGGTAATATATTTTAATACTCATTATTAGAACCAAAACAATATATACAGTGGAACCTGTCTAATCCAACACACCAAGGGACCAGCGAAATGTGTCGGATTGTACAGGATGTCGGAATACTGAAGGTTTTATTTTAGATAACAGAAATACTTTGGAACCATGTATTTTTGTCAGATGTCACAGGATGTCGGAAAACTCAGGTGTCAGATTGCACAAGTTCCACTATATATTTATACATGTATATGTAAACATGAACGGTGTCCCCATGTTCTATAAACATAGTTTTATAATCTGTGACATTTGATATTTAAATCAGAAAAATTGACCAAAGGTAACATACAAATGTAAACAAACATTTCACTTATATAGCTAACATCAACAGAATATTTGTTTTTCATTTATTTGTAACTATTTTTAAACCTCCTTTCATAAAACTTTATTTGACAGGCTTAAAATTAATAGTTATTTACAATAAAAATAAATAACTAACGAATAGTAAGAATACAGTAGAATAAACGTGTTATTCTGACCATTTGTTGTCACTTAAGGGGATAAAAATAGTTTATACAGTAAACTCCTCTAAACCAACAAGTGATGATGGTTAGGGTAAGGGGATAAAAATAGTTTATACAGTAAAC
>MJUT01059077.1:393315-433300 GCA_002080005.1 Gigantidas platifrons | reverse complement strand
TGGTTAGGGTAAGGGGATAAAAATAGTTTATACAGTAAACTCCTCTAAACCAACAAGTGATGATGATTAGGGTAAGGAGATTAGGTGTATGGTGTTTAATGCCACTTTCAACAATATTTCAGTTATATCGTTGTGGTCCGTTTTACTGAGAACCCGGAGAAAACCATCGACCTGTCGCAAGTCACTGACAAATTTTATCACATACTGTTGTCTCTAGTACACCTCGCCATGAGCGGGATTCGAACTCACACGTCTTAGTGGTGATAGGCACTGATTGCATAGGTAGTTGTAAACCCAACTAAAATACGATCACGACCATGACAGCCCCTTACAAGTGATTATAGATTCATCTTTGATAACTGATATAGAGGAGTGATCAGTATGTATTCTATCTGAATTCTAAAGCAAATATGAGGTATTGGAGCAAAAATAATAACTTCCATTTTGTATATGTATATCACAACTACTTACTTCACATATTCTTGGAATTAGTCCTGGGTCATCCTACAAATAAACAACAAAATACAATGATGAATGTCATTAACATTTCTCTGGAAATATGAATATTCAATAAGCAATTGATAGAATTCAATAATACAATTTCCAATGAATTGTTCACTTGTGCTAGGGATAAAATTTGTCCTAAAACATTTCCTTATATTTATTTGGTTTTATCTCATGAAAAAAAACTATATGGTTTATATATTTTAGCATGTTATAAAAGGAATATTTTTTTCAATGATGTTCTAGTATTTCATAACTTGTCACAATGCAACATATAGAAAAGTTTAATCCAAGCAGTTTTCTAGCAATCTAGGGCAAAATGTCTTCTCTTTTCATGATTTTTAGTAACTTTTTTTTATTATTCAAGATGTGACAAGTGCTGTAATTGAATACATTTTGCAATTACATATTGTACATATATCCTTCTGTCTCTTCAGTTTATGCATGGCATGTCAAAATCCTTTTTTTCTGATATATTGCATATCAAATCATGACTAATTTTTTGAATGCCAGATGTTTCGTTGTCAGATATTTTGTATGACAGACGTTCTTTGTCAGATGCAAAAATCTTAAAACATTTGATCAAGGGAAACAAAAGTTACATTGTGGTAAAAAAATTGTTTAAAAATTTGAAATGATTTCCATAAGCAGAAAATGAGCAGAAACTTGAGAATTTCTAGAACAAACAAAGTGGTAAAGTTCCGAATCAAACTTGGCCTGCCTGCTATGATCCCAGACATTGTGTATAAAAATCAAATAATTTGCTCTCATCATGGTATATCAGTAACCTATAAAAATTATTACTTGGCATTAAGCAATAGTTATTCACTCTCGTACTGTACATTTGTATTTTTAACAAAAAAGGTTTTGTCAACACTCCTACATACCGTTCTGTTACACATTGTCTTACCTGGGTACCAGTCATGGTATATGTCTTCCCAGTACTGGTTTGACCATATGCCAACACACAAGCATTGTACCCTTCAAAGGCTGCTTGAAGTATCTCTGTACCAAGGTCCTGGAACACCTGTAAAGAAGATGAAATGTCTTATCACAATTATATATATTATCTGGCTGTAGAAACAAACAATACTAAGACAAGATTTCTATGTCTTTACACTGTTGTAAGAAGATCTGTATTATTTAGTAGTACATGTACATGTATTTCAGTCATTGTGTATCTACATATGCCTATCCAACACACATAAATTACCTGATGGCCAGCCTTGTTTTTAATTATACTGATGAATGTACTTTTATTGCTGTTCTGAATTTCACAGCTACAGTGGGGTCTTAAATAATGAGCATAACTCATACCCTAGAGTGAGTTTAAAATGATCCCTTGTCATGTTTCTTTCATCAGTAGCATCTTTAATGATGAGAGTTTGACTCATACTCTAAATCTTCGTCTGCAGTTCGACAATTACTTTAAAAATATTAAAGGATCTTTGTCTATTTTCTTTAAGATAATAGGTTGCCAATACTAAAATCTATGACAATGGTAAAATCTATTATAACATTAAAAATGTAATCTTACAAATACTGTTAACATTTTATTTGATTTTTTCAATGTTAACAACAGATGTACATTGTACACTGTGTTGTTTGTTTATTTGTTTACTTCTCAATGTAATTAAAACATACATATGTGTGTAATATTAAAAGTTTATTCATCCTATTAATCCCTCTCTTTGAAAATTAGAAAGGCCTTTATAAATGAACTGTATGTGTAGAACATGAGCACTTTCTCAAACAGTAATAGACTGGCTATGCCATGTGTTCAAACTATATTTTGCTCTTGGTATTTTTTTTTTGCAACAGAGCCTTCCATAAACAAATAATTTTTTAATATATACTTTGCTTGAGTGCAATAACATGTAAAATGACAGTTTTCAATGTGCTATTTGTGTTTATAAACATACAGGTGACTGTGAATTTTCTTGAACAAACTAAAACACAAATAGACACAGATTTTTTTTCTTCAAAATACATAATGTAAACTATTCATTAAAGGATTTTATATATCAATCTTATTAAATGACAGAAGATCAAAGGGACATATGAAAACTTCATTTTTAAACAACACTCCCACCTTTTATATAAAATGTGTTCAGGATCTGTCCTAATAACGACCATTACATGGGAGAATTTTTTTCAATATTTGGTCAATTTGTTTGCCCTGTCATAAATAAATCTATTTTGTCCAAACACTTAATAAATAGAACAAGCAATATTGGTAGAGAAATATTCCTATATAACCTTTTAATGTTTACACATAGTTTATTTATCTTATAATACAACTATTTCAACAGAGATATTTTAAATAAAGATCGTTTCTTAGCCCTACAATCAGTGATATATAGAGCAGAGTAAAACTTCTGTTTTGAAAGAATAAGATGAAAACGGATGTATGATTTAAATCGAAAGATTTTGTTTAATATTCATAGTAATTTTTGAAGCAGAACAGATTTATGTCAAGAAGCTTGAAATATTTGAAGAAAACCTCCACTGTCATTGTAGGTTGTGTTGTGAATATTTTCAGCAGTATATATACATGTAGTTGTTTTCTTACCTCCCGGGGACTGGTTATGATATTAAATATAATAGTCAGGCAGATATTAATGAATATTGAGAAGGAAAATATATATGATCATCTCCTAAAGAGAAATGTCTTTCAAAATAAAATTTTCATGCTTTAAAATATTTAAAAAAAAAAATTTATAATTCGTTTACTTATTAAAATTTCTTGATATTTTCCATATTCTGCAATGGTCAACATCTCGCTGTTTTGATGGGACCAATGATAACCTCAAAATATCTGAGTAAGGCAAATAAAAAAATGTATGCTTCTGCTAACTCTACCTAACTTATAATATCTAGTACTGCCTACCCTCAAGTTTTTATTGATATTTTTAGACAAACATTATTACAAGTCAGCTCCTTGTCCTGCATAACCTAGGAAAATTTTATAAAAAAAAAAGCTTGCCTACCTTATTTTACTTTTCATATATGTTAGCGGAAACACAGGCCTAATCAAGTTATTTGGGATAAATCAAGCTAAATAGCTACTACAAAAGGGCCCATTTTTATTTACTTTGATTTAATGACTTGATCTGAGATAATGAGTTTGGCAGTATACTAGTAAACATTTTTATACCTTTCTTCAACAATGTACAATTAACGATAGTTACATTTGTAATATAGATTAATACTTAGAGTGAAACTTATATATTTTCAGAACACACATCAGTTACTTGTGTGTTCAGTTAAGGTGTGTTTGATTAGTAATATGTGAAGTATTCTTAATAAAATCAGATCTCTCACTTGCTCCCCTTTGTAATATGCGGTGTTGGAGATCTGAGGAAACCTTGTTACGGGTCATATGAGAGTGGCCTAATGTCATGAATATATATTGATATGATAATAACAGTTTTGACCCTTTTTGGCCAATCGGACTGCTTGTAGCATCCAAAGCATTTTCACAGTCTTGCAATCACCATTTTCATTATATGGTACATAGGGTCATTCGCATGTGACCAGTAATTAAATAGGGTTCCCACAAATCCCCCACGCCGTGACATATCAGTCAAGGGGAGCAAGTGAGAGTTCTGATTTTAATAAGATTGTAGTGAAGTTCTTTTGTTCACATTTTTGGTCCACTTACCACAGTTGATGATGCAAATTTTTTCTATAAAAAAATTCAGACAAATAAAAATATTGAGTAAATGGAATGGATAGTCCACAAGCTTGAATTGAAATTAAAGGTACATGTATTACAATTAATATGGTAATTTCTACAATATCTTACAATCTAACTGAAATTTGATCTTTAACTGCATAACAAAACCGGGAGCAATTAAAGATAGAATTTTAATTAGATTGCAATATCTTAAACTGTAATTTTGAGAAAAAAAAATTGCTAAAAAAAATGTATAAGCATTATCATCATACTATTTCCCTTGAATAACATGTTGCTCCATTTTATTTCAATTTTTAATAACTTGACAAGGCTTATGTTGTAATTACAAAATCGTCAATTGTAAGTGGTCGTAAGTTGTAAAATACTCTAGCCTATGGAAAACAGCAAGAGAATCTATGGGTGAATTCAAGTGGATCTCTAGAGTGTAGTAGGTTTTTATCACTTATATCATTTTTTAACCCTGGTATATACCCTAGTTTGACACCTAGTAACTCTCCTGTGAAGTAAAACCAATCAAAGTTGTACTTTTTGAATATGCTGATTTGTGGCCAAAACTCGAAAGGTGTTGGAGTCAGAACTCTTTAATAGAGTTTGTTGTTCAAATGGGACTCCAGTCAGTAATCCAGTTCCGCATGAACTCGCCCAGTATATTAAGGTATATCATACTTTTGACACCTCCTATGACTAATATAAATTTTATCTACTAAATATTTCTCTCTTATGATTTATTCATACAATATTTCTGTATCTAAATGGGTGAAAATTAGATAATTAAACAAAACAATTAGCTTCAACTGTTTATCATGGCTGTTTTGACAGGTAATTTAACTTATCTTATTATCCTTATACAAATATAGATCATTTAGATCTCCAGAGGACCCAAACCCATGTATTATTTATCAAGTATTGGTCATAATATTGTCTTAGGACAAATGGACATCATATTTGTAAACAATAATTCCACCTAAGGCTATGTACTTAACAGTATATGATAATACAAACATATACATTACTCTACATTGTATGTTAACTGGACAATTCTTAATTTCTTGTGAATAAGGTAGAAAAAACCCAATATATCCCCTTCAATTTCCTCCAAATATGTAACATAGTTTACTCTTAACAATAATATCTAAAATCAGAAATATAACAGACATGTACATGTAGTTCCAGTAAGAAAGATTGAGTGCTACATGGACACCTCTAGTATTGGAACTGTATCTGTGTTGTAGCATGGTTAGCCTGCTTGCCTTGAGTCAGAGTGTGATACTTTATGGGTTCAATCCCTGGCCCATTCAAACCAAAGACTATAAAATTAATATTTGCTGACTCCTCTATGCACACAGTAATTATGGAGTAAGTGTAAAGATAGTTGCAAGTACCCAAATGCAAATGTTAAGAAAAGGCATAAAATTACAAGTCTGTAAAGTAAATCTTGGTGACATTGCCTTTTTGTAAAATTTCCCTTGATTTTCATCAGGTTTATAGCTTCAAGATAGTATAAATAAGAGTTGTTGCAACCAGTATGTGGTGTTTTATTACCTGTATTTTTTTTTTTTTTTTGCATACTGGTAATTTTATAATTACATTGTATATTCAAACTTTTATATATTATCTTCTTGTATCATTGTTTCAGAGAAAAAAAAATCATGTTCAAATGGAATAACAATATAGTGGTAATCATAATTCCCAAAGGGTGTGGACACAATCAGACAAGTTCTCTGTATGAATCTACATTTATGTATATTTATCTATAACTGGCAAAATTGAGATAAGACTCCTTATTTGGTGTCATTTTAATATCATGAATGATTGCATCCTGGGACCGTTAGATAAGAAAATAACTATATTTTCATTTTTTTTTTCAGTTTCATAACTCCTCTCATGATTAAACAGATCATACTCAATTTCATGCCTAGAGTCCTAGACTGATTTTAGATCACAAATACATTTAATTACAGTGGCTTTTTGCAATAATTATGAAAATGGCGAAGCCCTCTTTTTCTACAAAGGACAATAAATCCAGCAAGATAAAATGTGACAATTTGTATTTCTTCAGGTTTGATGGCAACTAATTTTACAATTACTGATGCTACACAAATTTCTATGTGACTATGTACCCCCTATTCTAAAGGATTGATTGATTGTGTTTAATGCCACTTTCAGCAATGCTTCAGCTATATCATGGTGACCAGTTTTAGTGGTGGAAGATGCCGGAGTACCCGGAGAGAACCACCGACCATGGGCAAGCAACTGGTAAACTTTATCACTTGTGGCTGCGAGTCGAGTGCACCTTTTTTTTAATTTACAAAGCTGGGCTTGAATCCATGCCGTATTGGTGATAGGCTTGCAAGTTGTATGAGTTGTTACATGTAGGTAATCCAACTACATTTTGTATCTAACTCATTGAGCCACCCAGGCCCTGACTCTAAAGTACACATGTAGCACATGATACACCTGATTTATAGGTCGTTTTACTACAAACTGCTTAAAATGTTCAAAACTAGTTTCTCTTTTATCTAGAAGAGTGACCTTTGATAAATTTTAATTAATGTCCTATAATATAATATTAATGGCTGGAAAACCAACTACATACATATAAAACATGAAAAGTTATTTTCAAATGACCTTGAACAAATCTTTTTTGCAGGTCCAGTAATATTAATTTCAGTACATTGAATGACATAGTTTTGTTTCAAATCTGAGTGCATTTACCATATATACTTGGTACTATTGCCAAATCTTTGCAAATCAATACACGAACTTGTATCAAAGTTAATACACAAATTTAAATAGTGGTCTTTTAAACTGATCATGCATTTGTGAATACACAAATTTTAAAAAGAAAGAGCATTGTTGGACAAAAAGGCTTAAATGACAGAGTAGAACAAAACTTTCTATTGTGCAATAATAAACAAGTCATCTAATGTTACATCTTTCACAAACTTATATTATTTCTATAGACAATTCACGTCTTGTATGTGTCCAAAATCACTTAAAAAAATACACTGATTATTATTCTCAAATTCTTTTTTCACAATGAACAATACAGACTACATATGATACGCCTAAAAAGTCATAACAACTTAAGAAGTCCTGCCTAATTCATTATTGCACTGAATGTATTTTATATATGTATATGTTTGATACCAAAAGATTTTTCTACAAGATCTGAATCTGAATTTACTTGTGCACTCGGGCTACATTACATATTTTGAGTGGGTTCACGCCCAGCTTTGTAAATTACAAAAAAGGGTGCACTCGATTCGCAGCTGCAAGTGATAAAGTTTACCAGTTGCTTGCCCATGGTCGGTGGTTCTCTCCGGGAACTCTGGCTTCTTCCACCACTAAAACGGTTTACCATGATATAGCTGAAATATTGCTGAAAGTGGTGTTAAACACCAAAAATCAAAATCAATCATATTTTGAAATGTGATTAATCAAATGAAAAACAAAAATTATAACACAATTCTGGAACAATTCAAAAATCTAATAGAAACATTGTACACAGAGGCAACATTGATACTCCTAAAAATACAAAATGAAATCAAGAAATAAACAAATTGAATCTACACAAATCTTAGAAGTGTTTGCTGTTTTGCAGCAAAGAGTTACATTGTAATTTTTTGTTGATACAAAATTGGTATTTACCAAGATGACAAACAACATACAGTTGTGAGTACAGCTTTGTTTTAGGTTTGGTTTATGGTGTTTAATGCCACTTTCAACAATATTTCAGTAATATCATGGAGGAAACCAGAGTACCCAGAGAAAAAACCACCAGTTTTGTTTTATTATTACCCCTAGACATACAGAGAAAATAAAGTTGTGACTTTCTTACAAAACTACACAACCTGATGCATGTTCTAAATCTCAAATTCATAATTCTGATGGTGGTAGCCTAGTATATTGGAGATTTGAACCTCCCATCAGGCCACCAAGGTGATTCACGTTTGTATTTAATAAGAACTATTATTTCAATATTGACAAATCTTAAGAGCAAGTTTGTTCTCACAGTATGTTTTAACTTGAAATATTTATATTGATAAAACAAAGGTATGTCAATTACAGGTAGGATGACCTGACAGATACAGGTAAATTAAGGTCATGTTAACCGTTTATTGTGTCAAAATACAAATTGTCACTCCAGTGACCTGAACCTCTTACCAATGGATTATGCCAAATAAAAAAAAAGCCTAATTGATAGTCTTATGTTAAACACTGTAAAATCATGCAACCAATATTTTTTTTAAATGTAAAACTGATTATTGGAAAATTACCCTGTGACTGAGTAAGAAAGTTTGATTAGACAAGTATTTCACTGCTAACATAAGAAAAAAAGAATTAAAAACTAATATTTAACATGCAACCTTATTAGGCTTCATTTAAATATCTTGCATGCTCTTTTTTATATTCTCATAATAGGGGTTTAATAGACACCTATTCAGTAAATAATCTCACATATTTACCAATGAAAAGGAACAGGGTATTAACACAAAGTGTCAATTACTAATTACCCCCGTAATTTAATGAGTAAAAATTATATCCTAATCTAAATCTGGTTTTTTAATTTCCCAAAATACTGGTATACAATGTATTTATATATCTAAATACAAAAGTGGTTGTGACTTCATGTATGGACTTAAGACTGAAATCTGCAGTGTGTCATAATAGAATGAAAAACAAGAAATATCACACTGTCGGAACAGTTCCAAAATCTCAATAGAAAAATGATACTGTCTTCAACTTGTTGAAGATGGTCAGTATTTGGTTGAAGATAGATGTAATAAATTGAATCCAAAATTACATTTTGTATAAGACACAGAGTAAGATGTGATTTCTCTTACACATCCTGCCATGTTAAACTTCATACAAGAATTGGTATCTTCAAATTTATAACATCAGTTTAACAGGGTAAATGGGTTTGGTGTTTAATGCCACTTTCAACAATATTTCAGTTATATCGTGGCAGTCAGTTTTATTGGTATAGGACACGAGTTTAACAAAGTATTGAACATAATGGATTATGTTTAACTCGACTTTTTACTGGGCTCTGCTCCATAACATACCTGCTGTTGAGGAGCATACTGTAAAGACCTTGGTTCACCAGTTGAATCATAACAGTAATCAAATGTAAAATTCTTCACCCTTTCTCTACTGTCTCCATATTCAGCCTGACTGTCAACCTGGAATATAAAACATTATATTTCTTAGCTTAAATTCTCCAGTCCTTGTGTTTCTTTTTATTTTTATTTTGCTGTTTTCAGATTGCTAGTTGTGCTTGTGACTCATAATTTTTACCCCCCAAAAAATAACAAAGAATGTACTAGTAGTACTCCTGACATTTTGGTTGAGACTCAGGACTTTATAAAAATCGGTTGTATAGGACAGATTATTTCCCTCCATCAACCTCCTTGAGTATAGTACAAATATACATTATGTCTGATTATAGTGAAGGTTGGTTATCATGTTCATAATGGAAATATTTCATGTCTCCCTATAATTTCATAATCAATTGGACTAGACCGTATTAAATTGTCTTGCATTGTGATAAATATATCAGTTGTACAAATGTATGCACAAAATACAAACAAACAAACTAATGAATGGTTTTATTGACAATAAAAGGCACCCTTTCAAGCAGGATAATCAAAAACAATTATACATAATACAATACAATGATTGAAATAATTACAGTAATTGTGATATAAACATTCATGTTAACAACAATACATGCATGCACATTAATTCACCAACAAACATGTACCTGCACATAAGAATATATGATTTCTCTACTACATGTACTGGTAGTAGTAATGAAAATGTGGATTGATTGATTGTTTTATATTGTTAACACCAATTTTAGCAAGTATTTTTCAGCTATATTGTGGCATAGCAATGAAAAGAATTCACAATTAGGCTATATTGTGATACTGAATTAATTTGGAATATTTCAGTTGTTTTCTGTTATCAAGTATTTATCTGATCTAATCTTGGGTGCTGAATACCTAGTTATAATTAAATTTTAATTTTATAAGGAGGGGAAGCTTTGTGTTCCACTAACAGTAACTCTATCACTTTATCAAGATTTAGATAAATTGGTAACATTATTTTATGCATGATTCACAGAGATAATTGTATGCTGTGATCAGTTGGAATGTCAACCATCGATATCACTTATTTAACTTTTCTGAACCATTTCTTTTCAATTGAAGCATATAATTTTCATTCATATTATATTCGTCTTCATTCACATTTTCAACAAAAAAAAAGATTGTAATAAATTTGTTAGAATGTTCTATTTCATTGTTATTTATTTAATGGCCAGTCATTAAAGTTACAATAAACAAATTTGTTTTTTAAAAAGTCATCTATATTGGGAAACCTTTCCGCTCCTTTAATATTTAAAACCTGTCAAATATTGAACTAATTCCAAGGTGTAAACGGTAATAATATGGATCATTGGATTACTAGTCACTACTTGTAAAATTGTATAATACAGGTTATACTCTTTTAAGTATATAATAATAAAAAATATTTATCATATTACAAAAAGCTATTGTCTTGTAGGTGGCAGTTAATATGTGATAAACTACATTATGGAGCCCCGCCAAAATGAACCCTAATATTATTTAAGGTCATTAACAAGCTGTGACAAAAAAAAGTACATGTGTACAACAGATCAATGATATAATGACTCATCTACTCATATTTTTCATGTTATTTAAGACTCTTTAGGAGTATGATGAGCATTAGCTAAAAGACGAGAGTCATAACATTTTAAGCTCATATAATAACATCATACAATGACTCATCTACTTATATTTTTCACGTTATTTAAGACTCTTTATGAGTATGATGAGCAATAGCTAAAAGGCGAGTCATTAAAATTTTAAGCTTTCTCCTGATGCCTGAATTTCAATATCTACATTGTACCATAATGATCATGATGTTACATTAATTCTCATGTCCACATATCCCATAAACATAATTTTTAGTTACAAACTTTTTGTAAGCACAGTTTAAATCTTTTTTTTTTAAACAGCTTGCCAGCTTTTCCAATAAATGAATACTAGTAGTATAGTATATATATATATCATAAAATTTGTACATAATGCATTAACATTTTTCATCTGAAATAGTTTCTATTATGTATTTTATATATCTTTTTAATGAACTTAGAAAGTCCTCGAATTTTCATTAAAATCAATCAACGTTTCAATTTAATCACATCATGATGTGTAGAAAATTATTCATATGACAAAAATTAAATAAAACTTTGCTTTGTATCATCTCACAACATATTGTTCATTTTCAATTAATTAGATGGTTAATAAATGATTCATTAACAGGTAAAAATAATTGTACTAAATGTATTGTTGTATGGGAAAATAGCCTCGTACATTGTAGTTCTTTAACTGCCATTGTTCATAAAATAATTTAAAATTTGCTTGCATAACTTGATTTTATATCATCAACGTTTAGTCTCATTTCATTTTATCTGTTGACTTCTTGATAAATCTGTACATGGAACTAGTACTTCTTGACCTGCTCATGTTCAGCTTGCAGAAATTTAGTTCCTTCATTCTTTTTTTCTCTCTCTGTTGCTGCACTGGATATTGGCAAAAAAAATGTCACACTGCTTAAAAGCTCTATCTGCTGGTTTGCATTTATGACTATCACACTCTGAATTCATTAATTGCTGTAGTGGGGAAAATGTAACCTTTACAATCCTGAATATAAATTGTGCTAACATAGGTATATAAATTAAATGTCTTTATGATATCATGTAGGTATTTTTCATCATGCTATTGTCTTATAATAGGGAATGTTGTTGGAAGTTTCTTAAAATTTGATGATGTATTATCAACAACAAAAACAACATGTATGTGAAATGATAACTATCTATATTCATGCTTCTTATACAATGTACTAACATTAAGAACTGTGGCTACTAGGCATCTTTCTTATTTTAACTTCCAAAAAAAATGCAAAAAGACCAAATATTGAAACAAGATTTTTTTTCACAGAATGATAAATTAATCTTTATGCTGCCACCTGAGAAATACTTGTTTCCTATGCTAACTAGTTCTTTTGCCTAATTTTAATTGCTTAATAACTTATTAAAGTTGTGCTACATTGGATTCTTCCTTCTTTTTTTTTAACGCTAGATACAATATTAAGAGTTTTACACGCGCTTAAAGAATGTTAAACCATCAGCTTTAAAGCAATATTTAGACTATAATTAACAACACATAAAGCTTTTTTTCTTATTTACTAATTTGGTGTATCAATTATGGTCAATACACGACAAAATAGACACTTCTTATAGGTATTGACTATTGTTTTGCATACCATATTATGATGTTGTTCTTCACTTCAAATTGAACCTGTACTGACAAGTAGCAAGAGCCTTGATGAGGAGATATTATATAAAGGTATCACTTTTTACTTTACCATAATAAGCCTTTTGTACATTCCTGATTTGATTCTAAAATCATTTATAGGAGTTATGTCCCTTAAGACAGGCAAAATGGTACTCATTCTAGTAGGAGTGATGTCCCTTAGGAGAGGCAAAATGGTACTCATCATGGCTAGCAAGAGCAACAGTAAGGACACCTAATTTTACTAGCTAGCATAATTTCAACATTGTAAAAATTATAGGACATTTTTTTTTTTTTATAGCAAATAGAAATTAAATTCACAAGGTGCTACACAACATGATTAAATATTTAGTGGATTGTAGGCAAATATATGTTATTTTTAATTACTTTTGCATGAATATTGGGACCCTTTCGACTGCACTAAAGCAAGGATTTATATATTATATTTATATATATATTTTTTTTTTTTGCAAATTGATAAAGGAATTTGGGCATATTTAATTTTATTTAAAGTGAAATAAAAATGGTAAAAATACAGTTATTATTTAGGGAAATATGTTCTTACCTTTAAATTTGTTACACTAACAGTATCTCCATTAGTATCCACAATAACTTTTCCATTTTGTTCTAATTCCCTGAAATCAAAATGAAATCACATTTGTGAAAATATCCCAGATGACATATGCTTACATATTTTTTTCCTATTTATTGACAATAAATAAATATGCATAGCGGCTAATAGAAAAAAGTTTGTCAAGTTTACCTTTTATTTATAGGACGAACTCGCACCGCTACTTTAACATTCGACATCGTGTCATTTTTATCCGTTTTCCATTTTTGTAATCCAAATGAATAAATACATTTCTAGAACGTTTCAAAACTGTTAACAAACTTTTTAATACAATCCTGTTCCCACTGACCGTTTCTTCGATTTGTTGCTCACAGTTAAATAAAATCTACAATCGTGGTCAGTGAAGCGTTTGGTGTAAATTCCTGTATGGCGCGCTCGCTTGTCATTTATATCGGAGATTTATACAAATCGACATAAAGTTCAATCCAAGTAAAATGAGATCTCTTTGTTTGCTTCACATTTTCTTTGTCGCCATTTGGAAGAAGCAATATACTGTATAGCGTAACTAAGAAGACGGGGGGGGGGGGTCAGGTTTATTGCGACCTGTTGCAAGTCACTGACAAACTTTATCACATAATGTTGTATCGAGTACACCTCAACATGAACGGGGTTCGAACTCACTACTTTGATGGTGGGTGCTACTTTTAAAGTAAGGGGCAAGTTACTCAACGTTCATGCATATTCAGAACGAGGACGTCGACGATATTTCAAAAAAAAAAAATACAGAAATTGAGGAGCTCATGGACAGCTGTGTTTCAAATAAGAAAGAGTCCTTGTCTCGGAGTGAGTGATTGCTGCTTAGCACCAAGTGAGCAATTTTTTCAGCCATGTCATGGAGATAACAAGTTACTTTTCGATGATCAGGTGATGTTGATACCTGCTTTGTACTGGACTCCGTGATAGTATTAGCTCACTGACAACAACATTCCATGGGTAGACATGTCGCTCCAATGGGAAATATCATCATGACTCCGAGCAAACCAGTCTCTGTTCTTACTCCTTAGTTCTTTATACAGTGTACTAAGTGAAGAAGCAACAAATACCAAATTCATAGACCTTAGTTTGGCCCCTGGGTTAGAACATATAGGATATGGCGCACTTCAGGGGCGGATCCAGGGGGGGGGGAATATGATTTTTTTTGCGTAAAATTGTGATTTTTCACACGAGATACCCCAAAAAATTTTGCGCCTCCCTCCGCTCGGTGCGATTTTTTTAAGTGCGCCCCCCACCCCCCTAACTTGAAATCCTGGATCCGCCCCTGCACTTGAGGCAAGCGCGATAACTATTAAAACCCTGAGGCAATCAGAGTGGTTGCCAGTCCGTTTCACTTCAAGATTTCAAAGATGTCATGATACTCAAGGTTTCTGACAGAATAAAACGAAATCATATGGGTTTTTTTTCCAGGTTGACTGATAGATTGTTAGTTGTTTGCTCAACGTACAGCGGCAATTATTTCGTGGATAATCAGGATGGTGTACATTTCAGAAAATATATGGTGTCAGAACTGTTGAACTTTCAGGCAAAATGGCCAGGTGCTAAAAAATCATACTCGCACACACATTTAATAGCCGTAAATCTTTATGAAATTAGTTAGTTAGAACATAATGTATGAAAAAATTAAAGCTACAATCTAAATCAGTGCGTTTGATGTATGATTGCATTATATTTATAAATGTGTGAGAGATCCATTCATTTTTATGATTATATGCCCGTTTTTGAGCCATTGCAAGTGGGAAACAAAATTAGAGTTACTTCCTCCTTGACCACAAAAATGATAAAGTCAGTCAAAATTTTGTTGGGGAACCATAAGACCATAAGGCCTACCCATCCACAAATCCCAAGTACACATGAAAATATAAGTTACACAGCATTCAGACAAAAAAGATTGGCAAAATTCAAAGACAAATTTGTAATTTTTTTAAGGTATCATGGAATGGTTGTTCAATGGGGCTATAGTTATGGTGTTTAACACCACTTTCAACAATATTTCAGTTATTTCGTTGTGGTTAGTTTTATTGGTGGAGAAAACCGGAGTACCCGGAGAAAACAACCGACCTGTCGCAAATCACGGACAAACTTAAACACTTAATGTTGTATCGAGTACACATCGCCTGAACGGGATTCGAACTCACAACGTTACTGGTGATAAACACTGATTGCATATGTAGTTATAAATTCAACTACCGTATGATAACGATCACGACGACCTCCGTTACACATAGAAACACTTCAAATGGGAAAACACGACAGAATATGAAAGCAAACTCAACATATCCCATCAATTTCGTTTCATAATAAAGATGTTTCAAACCACAACACATTGTGATGGATAGCGTTTTCTATGTAATTAGTTCTGGGTAGAAGAAAAAAATCATGTCGAATAAGCACATGAATTGTTTATTTTCAAAAGTTAGCTTAACTTGAGACAAGTAATAATCGAAAAGAAAGTTTTACTCGACAGTGTGGTCAGTTATAACCTAATAGATGCGCTGTTTAGTTGTACAATCAAATACTACGTCTTTATATATATTATGGAAGGAATCCGTTTTAATTTTCTGGTCAGTTTACAAAAAAACACCAATGCTTAAGATTTTACTGGAACGGACAATAAAAGGGGTAAACAGACTCCCATACCTCTTCGAAAATAAACAAGAAGGAAATGAGACAAACTAGAGGCTCAGTGGGTTGAGCCTGTGTCGCTCACCTTCCATTCGGCTTTGAGGAAACTTAATACAGAACCTTCCATATATGTAGATGCTTCATACCAAGTTTCGGTTCATGATGGCTATCTTGAGCAGTTTCAAAGGAGATTTTGTAGGAATCGACCAATCAGAAACAAGAATTGCATGTGGTAGCCATGTTTGCTAACCGATCGAGGAGAAATGAGCAATCTTCATATAGGACATTCTATAGATGATTCCTACCAAGTTTCGGTGGTAGCCATGTTTGTTAACCGATCGGGACGAAATGAACAATCTTCATAGAGGACATTCCAGATGATTCCTACCAAGTTTCGGTGGTAGCCATGTTTGTTAACCGATCGGAACGAAATGAACAATCATCATAGAGGACATTCCATAGATGCTTCCTACCAAGTTTCGTTTCATTTGGCGAAGCGGTTTAAGAGAAGATTTAAAAAAAATCTGCCAATCAGAAACAAGAATTGCCTGTGGCGGCCATGTTTGATAATGGATCGGGACGAAATGAGCAATCTTTATAGAGGACCTTCCATAGCTGTTTCCTACCAAGTGTCCGTTAATTTGGCTGAGAGGTTTCAGAGGGGAAGATTAAAATGTGAAAAGTTAACGGACGACAGACAACGGACGATGGCAAAAGCTCACATTGTCTCTGGCAAGGTGAGCTAAAAAAAAAAAATTGCAATAGCAATCCCAGTTCTTTTTGAACAAAAATGGTAGCCCTTAAAAGGATTTTTGGTGCCTGAAAACTTATTTGTGTGTTTTCTTTGCATTTAGTTCAGCTGCTGCCTTTATCCTGGGCGACTTGGTGACCTTTTTGGGCTTGACTGTGGCCTTTTTGCTGCTAGTTTCTTTGCCTTTGGCTTGGCAGTCATTTTCTTCCCAGTTGCTTTTTTTGCTACCTATTCTGGTTTCTTTGCTCTCTTTGCAATTGCATATTTCTTGGCTGCCCTCACCCTTTTTTTATTTGTTTCCCCCCTTTTTATTATTATTATTCCTTTTTTTTAAATCTTTCTTTAAATAAAATAAAATATACTTTTAATATAATTTTTTTCTCATTTTTTAATTTTATTTCTTCAATTTTTTAATTTAATTTTTTTAATTTATTTTTATTTTTAAAATTGTTTGTTTTTCAATTTTTGTTCTCTTTTACTTTTAAAAAAGAATCTAAAAGAAAAAAAAAATAGAGGCTCACCTGTTTTTTGTTGGTGCTTTTCTGATCAACAAAAATACAAAAACTTTGTAGGGGACCATCCACTGAACATTCCTACCAAGATTGATTCCAGTTACAGAAAAGAAGATTAAAATGTAAAATTTACAGACCCCGAAGGTGATGGACAAAGAAGACCGACATCAAATGATAGCAATACCTCACATGACCATTTGGATCAGGTCAGCTAAAAAGTAGATGAAGAAGAAGAAGCAGAATTTATATACAAAAATGTAAAGACAAGAGTCTTCTTTCTTTGTTCAAGTTTAATTCTTAGAAAAATCTCATCAGAAAATGATATGGATGTAAATGAATTTATAGGTCATTCCATCATGTGAAAATTCTGCTGAAATAAGGTTTTATCAACGTGAAAGACTGGAAATAACCTAAAATTGGACGTTGCATTTATTGGTTGACATTACTACATTGTACATTTTTACTTGAGGATCCTTAGCAGAACATTTCTGTAAAGTTAGGATTCGCTTTTTCTGGAAAAGAAGTAAAAAATATCTAGTCTAATCAGAGACTTGATGGTAACCTAGGGATTTGAATCACTTAAAACAGTAACAACACTTCTTCAGAACCTCAAGACGAACATTTCTGGCAGGTCTGGTGAGTTCTTATGAACCAGTTTTGTATAAAAAAAAATAAAAAAATATCCTCCATTCAGAGACAGCCATGTTGTATTTCAAATCCTTCGGGTCAGGTGAGCTAACGAGTCAATGATCACATATGAACAGTTCAGTTTCAGTCACTTCTGAGAAGGTGAAAGTGTAGGGTTAGGGTATATAACTCCACTTTCAACAATATTTCAGTTATATCGTGGTCGTCAGTTTTATTGGTGGAGGAAACCGGAGTACCAGGAGAAAACCACAGACTTGATGAAAGTCACTGACAAACTTCATCACATAATGTTGTATTGAGCACAGCTCGCCATGAGCAGGATTCGAACTCACAACATTAGTAGTCATAGGCACTGATTGCACAGGTAGTTGTATTTACAACTACCATATGATTACGACCATGACAGCCCCAGTGAAAGTGTAACAAGGGCAACGCAATGCGTGGCGTATCCCCTCGCCTAAAAATTTGACCCGGTGACCTTGAAAATCAATAGGGTTCCAGATTCTGTTAAGGACTAAGTATGTACCAAGTTTGGTCAAAATCCATTGAAGGATGTTGATTCTAGAGTTCACAAGGATGTTTATACGGAAGGACGGACGGTAGCGTTACTATATCCCTTCGCAACTTCGTTGGCGAAGGGATAAAAAGCTTACCAGTAACTGATACTTCTAAAAGATTTAATATCAATTAGTATTTTCAAACTCTTCTCATGAACATCCAAAGAAATTATTGATCTTCGTGAGAGACCAGAATAAATACGGTAGGTCTTGTAGTAATAATTGTTCTCATGGCATTGTACAAGATACAAAATGTATGTTTTGTATAACAACATTTATTAAGAGTAATGAAAACAATACAATATTGCTGAAAGAATTAGTAACAAGTGTTTTACAATATATTACTGGTATTTAAACATACTAACAAGATACACAAAAGATACAATATATTTCAGTACAAATGTATCAACAATAAAACAGGAAACCAGTCCAAAAAATATTTGTTCAATTTAGAAAAAAAAACAGTCAAAATAATGTTACTTCATTGAAAAAATTGCAGTCAAAACAATGTTTTTTATTTATTATTATTTTTTTTTAAATCACTCTATCTAATATTTGTCGGCCAAAGAATTTCTTTTCTTTTGAAAACATTCAATATTATAACAAGCCCTGAGTTATTTTTCATCTAATTTCATTTTTATTGTTATATATATATTACAGGTACAAAACGTAGTAAAAAATTACTTTCATCGGTACGCAAAGTGGTAGGAAAAATATAAATCTGGTAAGAGTAATCGTCTCTTGTCAATAAAAGAGAATAGCTTAAAAATCCACGTCTATCGTAGGATAGTATTGTATTTTCAGATGCAAACAAAGGGAAAAAAATACAGCAAATTATTGTTATAATTGATATGCAAGAGTAGTAAAATTATGTATATCTAAGTACATATATGTTATTAATAAAAAAAATACTGAAGGCGATTCATTTAAAGTGAAGATCTGTCATACATGTGCTTATTTCTATTCAGACATTGTAATTCAGATTGTACAAATATCCATGAAATATTTTCTAATAACAACTTTGTTGTAGGAGTTAGGGTTATGGTATTTAATGCCACTTTCAACTATATTTAAGTTATATCGTGGCGGTAAGTTTTATTGGTGGAGGAAACCACCGACCTGCTGCAAGTCACTGACAAACTTTATCACATAATGTTGTATCGAGTACATCTCGACTGAGAGGTATTTGAACTCAACGCATTTTTGTAGGTTTAATAGTATAACATACATGTAATTAGCTACTGATATAATTTATGAATAAAGAGTAAAATAACAGGTATAAAAGATAATCATGTATAAAGGATTTCTTACTGTATACTAATAAATAAATAATCAAATATATGGTATAAAAAGCATGGCATTTATAAACCAAAATTATAACTGAAAAAAAATCTGGATAAATAAATTATGGCACAAAAAAGACAACAATCCAATGAAACTCATTCAATAAAAAAAACTGATAAAAAAAAACAAACTAGAGGCTCAGGTGAGCCTGTATTGCTCACCTGATATAAATAAGTCCTCTTAAGAATATCTGCATGCTGAATACATCTAAGTTACTATTCAAATCCCATAGGGTTCTATGTTAAAACTATGTCTGCTCATGGCAGCCATCCTGGATGAAGATTGTGGTCACCGGACACTATTTTGAAAGTATATACTACCCGAGGAACATCCATGCCATGTTTGCTTTAAATTGGCTGACTGGTTTCAGAGGAGAAGACTTTTAAACAATTTTCCCATTGGGTCCTATGTTAAAACTATGTCCGCTGACGTCCCCATTTTGGACCGAGATTGGGGTCACTGAACACAATTTTGGAAGTTGACCACCTAAGAACCATCGATGACATATTTGCTATATTGGCTTACTGGTTTCAGAGGAAAAGATTTTAAAACATTTTTTCCCATAGGGTCCTATGTTAAAACTATGTCCGCTGATGGCGGCCATCTTGGATGGAGGTCTGGGTCACTGGATATAATTTTGAAAGTTGACCATTTAAGGACCATTCATGTCATGTTTGCTTTAAATTGGCTTACTGGTTTCAGAGGAAAAAAAAACTTTTTTCCCATAGGGTCCTATGTTAAAACTATGTTCGCTGAAGGTGGCCATTTTGGATGGAGGTCGGGGTCACATGACATTATTTTGAAAGTTGACCACCTAAGGACCATTCATGCCATGTTTGCTTTAAATTGACTTACTAGTTTCAGAGGAAAAAAATTTTAAGCATTTTTCCCATAGGTCCTATGTTAAAACTATGTTCGCTGACGGCAGCCATCTTCGATGGAGGTCGGGGTCACTGCACATAATTTTGAAAGTTGACCACCTAAGGACCATTCATGCCATGTTTGTTTTAAATTGACTAATTACCACCTAAGGACCATTCATGCCATGTTTGTTTTAAATTGACTAATTGGTTTCAGAGTTAAAGACTTTTAAACATTTTTTCCATAGGGTCCTATGTTAAAACTAAGTCGAGTCATGGTGGCCATCTTGAATCTCCGATCGGCAAACAATTCACAAGGTTAGTACATGACCACCCAATGATCATTCCTGCAAAGTCACAATTCAATTGGTTTAGTGGTTTCTGACAAGAAGATTTTCAATGTTTCAACCAATCAGAACACGTTATTGGCCCTGGCGGCCATGTTGAATTTCCGATCTAAACCAAAAACACAAATCTGGTAGAGGACCATCCAATAAACATTTATGGCAAGTTTGGTTGAAATCTGTTCCGCGGTTTCAGAGAAGAAGAGTTAAATGTGAAAAGCTAACGGACGGACGACAGATGCTTACCCATGACAAAAGCTAACATAGCCTATGGCCAGGTGAGCTAAAAACAAGAAAAAGCATAACATCAACTTGGAAAAATTAATCATGCAAAATAAAATCTCTTAACTCTTAACAACAACAAAAAACATAGTGATAGCAAGTCATAATTTAATTCTGTTCTAAGTAATATTTATTACACTGGGGAGAAAGGTAGATTATTATATAGTTAGGTGTTAATTATGGGGATTTATCTGTGAAATAAATTCCGGTATCTCACATGTGAGATATCAGTTTTTTCTAGCCGGAACTACTATAAACAACTACCGGTATAAATGTGGTTGTTACGTCCCTTGTTGTCTTATGGTGAATTCACATACGATCGTAAACTGAAAAAATTTCGCGAAATGTTATTGACGACTTTGGCACATAACCAATATGATGTCATTGACATCATATGAAGACTTCCAGTTTGAAACTTAAAGATTAGACGTTATTTGGCTTCGTGTACACTTCAATTTTGATCAAATTTAACTAAAATAAGTTTTCAGGGTAAGCATTTTAATTATTTTTGTGCATTGTTGTAAATATGACATGTAGGATTTCACATTTTCAAAATGGCAGATCCTTCCAGCTGAACTCGTGACCGAATATGCATTAATGATTAAACTCGTGGGCAGAACAAGTTCCGCCAAATCGTTTAATCCTTACGCGTACTTCGGTGACTCGTGGTCTGATTTTGATATTCAAAATCTACGATTAGTTATACTATATATAATATTGGGCAAGAAAATCTCAAACAGCCTCTTCACTAACTCACTTTAAATAAAATTTGTAAACAAATGGTGAGCAATTTTTTAAAATGTAATATTGGTATATCTTATTCATTTGAATTTCATGGAAGGAACAATATTCTTTAGTTTAAAACAAAATTACACTCAGATTGAATTAAAAATAACTCGATTACTTGCTTGGACATATCTCTGGGTAGAGTTTAAAAAGCTAACAAAGTAATAGAAATATTAAATGATTTTGTTGCACAACATATTTGATTGCTTGCAATGTTGGCATCATTAGATTACAGGTTATTCTTTAATAAGGTTATTGGTATTTAACACCACTTTCAACTATATATCAGTTATCGTGTCAGTCAGTTTTATTAGTGGACCAAATTAATGTATCTGGGGAAAAGTACTAACTTGTCGCAGGCACCTGAAAACTTGTAGTGGTGATAGCCACTGATTTACATCGGTAGATTTTAGTCAAACTATCATCCAAAACATGGCTAAAAAAAAGTCATAACACTATCAATATATGGTGTGCATCAAAATCCAAGTACATGTACTCGAAGAAACATAATAATTTTGAATTAAATGCTTTATATTTAGATATTGCTACATTTTTGTACAATTAATATCACTTCTTGTATAACAGGTTATGGGCATTATGTATAAAAAAAATTAAAACAAGGAAAAACACAATAAAAAAACAACAATCTGCAAGTAGAACCAACAGAAAAATCGTTGGGATCTTCTTTTTTGATTATTTCATAAAATTTCCATTTATCAACAAAAAAACTAATAATAATACAATAGCATTTCCATTAATGGTTCTTAAGAAGAAGATTTTAATTAAATGTTCTAATTTAAGCTAATGTTAAAGCTTTTATTGGTATAAACTTGACCATTATATCACAATGTTGCTTCAATACAAATACATTTGGCATTTCCAAACCAGGTTCTTAGAAAGATGTTTTAAAAATTTTCCCATTGTATCCTATGTTAAGCTTTGAACCATGTACTGTAGTTTTATGATTATGAGTGTACCTGATGAAGGTTATTCCAGAAACATGTAGTGTGTACCAAAATTCTATATCAAAGTTTTTATCTTAGTTTCAGAACACCATTTTTTTCATCAATTCAAACTGGCTTTGTAGTTTCAGGTGAGATATATGAAATTTCAGAAGAAATGTTATCCAAATGGATGTGCTCTTTCAGACAATTGAAAAAAAATTCAAATAACCAGAAACTTCTAAGTTTCTATAGCAGACACAATTGTTATCCGAATGGCATTTATAAATGTGTGACTGGCATGCATGGGGAAATTTATAGAGGACCATTCACTACTCAATCATGAATATTTTTGGCTTAAATAAGATTAAAAGATACAAGTACAGAATGAGTTATTGTTCTCAATCTAGTCTTTCTCTTACAGTTTTACAAGTAATTTCAAAATTACGAATCAACTATCACTATTGAAAATGTTTGATAAATAAGAATGACCCCTTAAACTACAGCACTGTAAATATAAACTAATGGAATTCAAAGTCTAAACAAATTGATATCACAGGTGGGTGCATAAAAGATAAAAATTTGCAGACCAATGAATTGTGGCCAGAGACCTGTTTCGGACACTACTTTAAACTATCCATAAGATATGTGTTTTATATAAATTGTCTATTAAGTACTAAGTTTGACATCAATAACAATTATTTACTAAACTTTCTCAATAATAAATAAAAGGTAAATAACAATGTAAACAAAAATTGTATAAACTACATCACTAATCACTATATCACTAATTAGGAATTTTAAAGGGAGCATCTATTAAAACCTATTGATATAATAATTTATATAACAAAGATGAAACAATGAAAACAAAATTTACCATCAACAGTGTGCATATAGATACTATCAATTTGGTTGGCATGGCATTTGCTATTTTCATATGTGCAAAAGACTAAGCTGGCAGGGGGTTATGGTGCCATTTTCAACAATATTTCAGCTACATCGTGGCGTAAGCTGGCAAGAAAAAAAAATAAGGTTACATATGCCAAAAATAAACCAAATATAAAATGTAACAATTTGGTTAATATCTATTGCATTAATTCTAAAATTTTTAGAACTAGATTTTGTAAATCTCCAGCTCTCTTTTGACCTATAGCTAGAACTTCTTCATGAGTTGTGACTTTAGCTGTGTTGTAGTCTAGACAACATTTATCTGTGATCAGGGAGATACCAAACACTTTCATACCCATGTGACGTCCTACAACGGCTTCTGCTACAGTACTCATACCTACAAATATAACTGACAGTCAGAAAATACTCCATTTTAAATACCATTTATCTATAAAGCATACCTGCCAACTTACCCGATTTCAGCAGGTCACACCCAAGAATTCCATCTTTGACCCAATGGAAGTGTTGTCACCTGTCGGGTGCTTAATAGACCCGAAAGTAAATTTTATAATGTAAATGAGAAAATAAAATTTCTTCATAATTTAAAAAAAAATGACAAGTTGTTTTTTAAGCTCTATAGAAAGTATATAGACAATAACAGTGCATTGACTTGACATAAAATCGATATACGGATGAGGCTTAGAATCGGGGAAAATGCAAGGGTTTCCCGATTCCAGATTCGTGCCGAATACGTATATTGAATTTTATGTCAAGTCAATGCACTGTTACTGTCTTTATACTGCAATCATTAGTGACATTAATGGATATTACTACCAATATTCAAATTATTTAAAAAGTTAGTTACCACCAAGAGGCCCCAACTGATTTCTAAATGTTATAAACGGTCAGTGACCGTTTATCACTTGTAAATATACTGTCAACGCATTTCGACTGCTCAAATAGAACGATTGCAGTATAAATATAGTTAATACTTAGAAGGAAATGTAATAATTTCAATACATCTTAAATTGAAGCAAAAATAGATTACTATATGGCAGATTTTTTTTCTCAGTCTATTATTTTTTTTTGTATTAATGGAAAATTTCATAATTTTGAGACTTTAAATAGATAAATAATATGAATTGTGCAGAAACTGTACAAACATGCCATCGTTGCTTTTGCTCGGAATAAAATGTTTACCCATATTAAAACTACATACAAACTGTGGCTTCCAAAATAATTTCTTAGTAGATTAGTGTGCTATTAGCCAGTAAACTCCTCGGTTTTTTTTATATCAGTTTAACACCTTGTATTTCTATGATCTACTGTTGTTATTGTGTATATTTCTTTATTTTCTAAGTTCATATTTGCTTTGTTTGGTGAATAAGTAGCTAAGACCATCATTATTTTCTAATTTAAAGTAGCACATTTTTAAACAAGGATTGGGTTAACAACAAATTTTGACATAAAACATTCCTCAGTGTTAGAATAAACATGCACTGTACAAGTCATCAGACAATTTGAACCCTGTGACCCCTTAGTGAAAATATGCATTTTACTTTTTCATTACTAAATAATTTAGTCAAATTTTTAAACTGAGAAATAAAAAAGTCTGTCTACTCGCCTACAGCATCTGCTCCAAAATTCTTTAATAGTCTTGATTCTGCCACTGTCTCAAATGTAGGACCTCCTATCATTACATACACACCCCTCCTTAGTATATCTCCTAGGCCTAACTCGGTGGCAGCTTTCTCTGCCAATACATTCATAGCATCATCCCAAGTACCAACTGTAGCAAGAAATCTAGGCCCAAACCTCAAATAAAAGAATATTATAAGGCATATTACATGTTTCCAAGAAGTAATGATTTCTTAATGCCAACTCAGGGGTGTGGAATTGCCATACCCGATTTGTACAAAGAATCTATCGGAGAAGTTATTTTTACTATTAGCATATCCTGGTACAAGCAAAAAAAATATAATAAGGCATATCAATTTTCCAAGCAAAGTGTAATCTAGGAAAGTGCATATTTCCTTAATGTTGAACTTTATCGTAAATATTTCAGTTAAAACTCATATTTTGTATTCTTTTTATTGGGAATGGTCACATCAGTCAGTGGTGTTCACCGTGGCGGCTAAAAATACACAAGATCGTAAGGCATTAAGTTGAAGATTAAAAATATTGGAGGAGTTGCATATACAAACATTTGTGATGGAGGGAGAGGACAAAAACAATATGTCACCCTCAGAAGGGGGGGGGGAAATAATGCTATAAGATGGGGGGAAAATTTAATCATTTCGGTTTTTCAGACTTAAAATTGAAGTACACAATACAGTAAAGTGTATGTTCAATCTCCTTGGTACTAGTTTTTATCCTAGGAATTGATACATCTTTTCTCATTTACAAAAGTCATTCATTATGCTTTGGTGGGAATGAAAACATGAATACTTGACTCATCATAATTTATACACTTACAGTTTTATATTGATCAAATTATTTTCATAAAATGATAAATTGTTGGTTGCTCAATGTTCAGCAGAAAATATTTCATCCATACACTATACGGATAATACTGTAAAGTTTATTGGATATCCTTCTGATCAATATCCTGTCATAGGTACTAAATTATCTCCCTTGTTTACTAATCTGATATAATTTTATGTCTGTGCTTACTTACTTTTCATCAGTAGCTTCCCGTAGGACACACTCTCCAGATAACCCTGCAAAGTCTATATGATCCCTGATCACCATGATATCACCAGCACTGAATTATTTCCCTTGTTTACTTATCTGGTATAAATTTTATGTCTGAGCTTACTTACCTTTCATCATTAGCTCCCCTTAGAACACACTCTCCAGAGAGCCCTGCAAAGTCTATATGATCCCTGATCACCATGATATCACCAGTGTTGAATTCAGGATTTATTCCACCAGCAGCATTAGTCAGAAACAATGTTTCCACACCTAAAGCTTTCATAACACGAATTGGAATGGTTGTCTGTAAAAAATATGTATTGTCAAATTAGTACTGACACCTGTTGGTATGCCTAAAATATACACTTATGTACCTGTTAGAATACATGCAATAAATAATACCAGGTAAAGATTTATTCGACCTGATGTTTTGATTTTTAGCTACTAGTAATATCATTAATAAAATTCTTCAAGTCCTCTAAAACACTATACAGAACTCTGTCTATGGAACTGATACACATAAGTGTCGAATAAACAAAAATAATGTTGACTTCGAACATAAGTACTGGTAATGAATACTAATAGATCTTTCATAATGTACTGGTTTATTATTATACCTATATACTTTATAGAACAATAAGTTTGAAATTTCACATCAATGTTAAGTGAGTGAGTAATTATTGCTTAATGCTAAATGAGCAAGCTTTCAGATATATCATGGAAAGAACAAGTTGCATTTAATGGATTTTTTAGTGCTAGCTCACAGATTTAACAGTTCGAGGCTTGACAAGTTGCTTCACTCTTAAACATTCAGATGATTCCGAGCCAATCAATCTTTGTTCTTGCTCCTTAATGCTGCATGCTTAGCAGAAAAGCAACAAATACCAATTTCATAGTGCTTGGTTTTAGCCGAGGTAAGCACGCTAACCAGTACACCACCGATGAGTTTCGCATCAGTGTAAACAAAAACATGAAGTCAATGTATGTAATACTGAAAATGTTTTACTTATGTTACATTTGTATTATAAATAATATTTAAGATTCAGGAATAATATTCATCATTCTTTACAACAATGCTGCTCACATGGTTATATGTAAGAGTCAGGATACTACATAATTGACCACATCATTTCAATAAGAAGGGAGGTTTGGGTTCATAACACTATTTTAACCCTGCCATTTATATTGATGTGTCTGTGCCAAGCCAGTGAACCACCATATACATTGTATATGTGTTTAATAGGGGTAACGATTTTGCCTGTTTCTTTGATTTTTCTGATTGGCTTTTAGAATTGTTCTGACAGTGTGGCATTTAAAAAAAAAAATAATTCTATATTCATTTTACAGTAACAATTTGTAAACTTGCCTTCCACATAGGATAACCTTCATAACAATGGAGTCTCCCTCTCATCAAAACAACTGTCTGTCCCTTTAACTTTCCAAATACTAACTTTCCCATGTGACCAGGTACTGAAATAGGTAAATAATCAACAATCTATATTTAATTAAAATCATTCTGCATCACACAAGATATAGTTCTAGTCATATCTTAAATGTTATTACTTAATCATGTTAATCAAAATCATTGTTTAATAACATCCTTTCTTAATAATTGATTATCAGAGTTTGTCTTTCGTGCAGTGTGGAGGGCCTGGGTGGCTTAATGAGTTAGGTAGTTTGATTACCTAACACCTCATACAAGCCTATCGCAAATATCGCGTTGGTTCATGCCAGGCTTTGTAAATTACAATAAAAGAACCGCCTAGCGCATGAATGCGTGACGTATCCCCCCGCACTTGCATAATATTTAGTTTTATACATTTATAAAAAGCAGCCTTGCAGTCTTAATGTATAACATACTTACAAGCCACATGCAAAGATTATTTAAATCTATCCATGTTTACTAAAGTTATCACATAAACAAGACACAATTCTCAAAATTGGTGATTTTTCAACCAAAAACTAACATTTTCCCCCAAAACCCTTGCTTCAAATATTTCCATGTTAGAACCCATCCAAGATAATAATAATTACAAGCCACATGCAAAAAATTATTGAAATATATCCATGTTTACTAAAGTTATCGCGTAAACAAGACACATTTCTCAAAATTGGTGATTTTTCAACCAAAAACCAAGATTTTCCCCCAAAACCCTTGCTTCAAATATCTAAGATAATGATAATTACAAGCTACTTGCAAAATATTATTAAAATCTATCCATGTTTACTAAAGTTATTGCATAAACAAGACACAATTCTCAAAATTGGTGAGTTTTCAACCAAAATCTAAGATTTTCCTATAAAACCCTTGCTTCAAATATTTCCATGTTAGAACCCATCCAAGATAATAATAATTACAAGCCACATGCAAAAAATTATTGAAATTTATCCATGTTTACTAAAGTTATCGCGTAAACAAGACACATTTCTCAAAATTGGTGATTTTTCAACCAAAAACCAAGATTTTCCCCCAAAACCCTTGCTTCAAATATCCAAGATAATGATAATTACAAGCCACATGCAAAAAATTATTCAAATCTATCCATGTTTACTCAAGTTATCGCGTAAACAAGAAAGTGTGACGGATGGACAGACAGACAGACGGCAGCTTTTACTATATCCCCTCACCGCTGTCGCGGGGGGATAAAAAAGGGTGCACTCGACTTGCAGCCGCAAGTGATAACGTTTATCCATTGCTTTCCCATGGTCGGTGGTTCTCTCTGGGTAATCCGGCTTCTTCCACCACTAAAACTGGTCACCATGATATAGCTGAAATATTGCTGAAAGTGGCATTAAACACAATATAATAAAATCAAATTGTGCAGAGTGCATTAGTAAAATATTCCCTGTGCTTAGGGTGTATACTCTTATTTATACGGTTGTGGACATATTGTGTGTGATACTAGTTGTGTTTAATTTCAGATTTTAAAATTGTAGCTGCATGACTATTAGAGAAGAAGATACATATGTGTTGGCTGTTGCCCATTCTAAGGATAAACAAAAATCATAGAACATTTGTTGTACCTGTAATAAATATTCAAATAAAGTCATGGCCTTTTTGTATGAGATCGAATAACAAAATGTGTCATCTAATAGCAAATATAAGAATTAAAAAATATATCTATTTCACTTTTCTAAGGGACTTAACTCTGAAATAGTTATAAATGGATTGTCTTCAAATCAAAGTAGACCTATATTTCATTGAAATAAAACAGATAACCATGCAAAGAAGAATGGTGTGTGTAAAAAAAAAACGAACAAACAAAAACAACTCAAGTTATCATCCAGAAACCACAATTTCTATATATTTTTCTTCATCATAAAAAAACGAATTAACACTATATATATATATATATATACTAGTAATTGGGAATAATAAAATTTGTTTTCTATGAGATCGAAAAATATATAAAAATATCCCTGTATTAACAGGAAAAATACCTCTTCCACTATATCTCTGGAATAAAGAGAGCTTATTCAAATTCTTCTTTTAAAAAAAATGTTTGTATCTTATTCCAAATTTTAGCACATCTAAAAAAAATCCCTACCTAAGGAAAGCCCATGGATCAGGTTTGAACAAACCAACATTTTGTAAAGGGTGGCCTAATATACTAACCTGTATACATACTGACAGGGAAATGTGTTATTTCACTACACTAACCTGTACTGAAAGGGAAATGTGGTATTTCACTACACTAACCTGTACTGAAAGGGAAATGTGGTATTTCACTACACTAACCTGTACTGACAGGGAAATGTGGTACATGTATTTCACTAGTACACTAACCTGTACTGACAGGAAAATGAGGTATTTCACTACACTAACCTGTACTGACAGAGAAATGTTGTATTTCACTACACTAACCTTAGATACGATAACGTAACCCTCATTCCGCTTGTGCTCCATTTAGGGTTACGAATCGGTCTCATTCAACGTATGGGAGCAAATTAAAAATTCCGTTCCGGGAATATTTCAACTTTCTTTTTGCATATCTGGTCATAACTTATTATTCCCAACAATTTCTAAGTAATGGTGATATGAAATAAGTGTTACAATACCTGTTTCTATCTTCAAGACCGGTTTCGTATTTGAAAATTGTTACTTGTCCGCCATAACACCTTACGTAGACTCTTGCATTACTTGTAATGGGCGGCGCCTATCCATATATGTGGATCTGAATGCCAAATATGGAAAATTTTTACTACGACGTTTACAACCGACATCTAAATAAGGATATCTCCAAAACGAGGCATGTGCACGTGAAATAGCAACTTGTAAGCAAAATGTCGGACAGAAAGAAGATTTCATGCATTCAAATTTTCAGATGGATATAAGTCTACTATGGATTGATGCAGCGTTTACTTAACACCTCAAGGTTTACCTAAATATATTTATCTTTCACCCCCATTAATTTTTCCAACCACGTACAACGGAATTAGAACAAAAAAACGCACGGTGTGAATCACTCCGGGCGCTGCTCCCATACGTTGAATGGGATCGATTCATAACCCTAATGGAGCACAAGCGGAATGAGGGTTACGTTATCGTATCTACACTAACCTGTACTCACAGGAAAATGTGGTATTTCACTACACTAACCTGTACTGACAGGGAAATGAGGTATTTCACTAAACTAACCTGTACTGACAGGAAAATGAGGTATTTCACTGTATGGTATGACATCTGCCTCCTCCACTAAATCTCCAAGTCCTCCAAGACCAGATCCACACACAATACCTAAAAGAGGATGGTGTTTTGTTCTTTCCTTCAATGTCTTTGCAATTTCTTGAACTTCTTCATAGCTTGGACTTAAAACATATACAAAATACTGAATGTAATAAATACAATCTAGTAACAAGGTTAATTACTGATTTTACTTGTTATTTATACTGTGCAAATGATTTCTGTCTTTTGTACAAATTGGATTGATATATATTTTTTTAATTCCCAACTTACTGACTGTTATTCTTTTGGACATGAAATGTAATATACACATATTTTATCTGTCAAATAAAATTTCTGTAACAAAACAGTGTGTTCTGTTCATACATGTACTGCATTTTGTGTTAAATTTTATTATTCATGAACATGCAATTCAATATTTTAAAACTTTATATTCTATGTGTTTATCATTAGTTAAGTTGCATTGCAAGTACTTTGAATGAGTGAGTGATTGCTGTTTAACGCCAAATGAGCAATTTTTCAGTAATATCATGGTGAGAACAAGTAACCTTCAATGAAATGATGATACTGTCTGCTATGCACTACATGTAGATGCCAAGTTGGATTTTTATAGTGCTATCATACTGATTGAAACCGCAGGTAGATGTGTCACTCCACTCTGTCATATTATTCTGTTTCCGGGCCAACCAATCTTTGCTTTTAGTCCTTAATTAGTGCTGCATTCTAAGCGGAGAAGCAACAAATAGTGAAATATCAATTTTAAATTTATTGTGCTAATTGATGTGTATGAGTGAAGGATCCTCTTGGTCAAGCGGCTCGTTCACAGTACCTGCTTCTTATTTCATTTTTTTCATAAGTTGTGTCACTATCTTTTTGCCATTTCATGTTATATATTTCCAATTTAAAGTTTCACAGGCATATAAGACTGTCATTGTTTTGATCATTGATGACTGCTTTGTCTATCATGCATGTAATGATTGTATTTTTTGTAACATTTCCAGCATTTCTGAAATCACAAGCCAAGGGCTCGGTACAATTTGGCAATAAAAAACAAGTCATGTGAGACTGGAAAGGCCCTTATCTGTAATTCTACAACACCCGCCTACTACATAAACTTGAATACTATGGAGTTAACAAGAAGACAAATGCATGGATTAAAACATTCCTACAAGACAGAAAACAGAGTGTTATTCTTGAGGGCACCACATCANTTATCTGTAATTCTACAACAAAAAGGGGGGGGGGGGTAACAGAACTTGCATTTGTCAGAAGGCCAAATTTGTAGGCATAATTTTCAGACTGCCGAGTCCTGTGGATTAAAACTATCACCTCGATATTTTTCGACAATATTCTATTCTATATACCAGGTGATATGTGATATATTTACCCCTGTCCCATCCATGCCATCTTTATTTTTTTTTAGATCTGCTCAGGCTGTTTAAGTTTGTTATCAAATTTTCAATCAATTTATGCAGAGATAACCCCCGAGAGCGTTCGAAATGATCAATACAACATGGGAGATAATTCAAGACTGCTTCATTCTCTAGATTCATCCCAATGTTGAATGAAGAGCCTTGTCGTGGAATATTTCTACCCAAAATAATATGTTTAAAAACAACAATTAGAATTAACGTTAATTTTCCTAATCAGGATTTCACATTTCAAAATTACATCTACACAACAGACCTAAATTTTAGGGGAACGACCATTTATAAGTGGGGTCGTTATACAAAAAAAAAATTGTCGCCACATAAAAAAAAGCATGACATGAATGATACAAAGAAATAAATAGTCTGACCCTGTAGTTGCAGTTAACAACATTAATATATAGCCCCCTAATAGTTAAGTGGCCGTTCCCTAAGATTCATTCATGAGAACTATGATAATAGTAAAAAAACAGAAAATGTACTTTAAAAATCTAAATTGCCACCGGCTTTAAAAATTCGAAGATAAAAGAACTAAAGCAGCTGAAACATTAAAATTTATCCATATACATACAAAGTCCAAGCTATCTTCATGATTTCATTTCAATTAATAGTTAATTTTCAACTTAATTTTCCAACTACGAAGCTGAATTTGTAAAGGTTTGTATTCATATTCCTTGCATTTGTGAGCGAGTTCAAAACGTTCAATATATCAACGTATAAGAATCTGTTTCATTGGACATTGGAAATGTGAACTCGAGGATTCCCATTCTAATTAAAATTAGATCTCTCACTTTGCTCTTGTTTATTTATATTTCGCGCGTGTGCGCGAAATATAAATAAACAAGAGCAAAGTGAGAGATCTAATTTTAATTAGATTGGAGGATTCCATACGGATTTATATAGTATTCATTGATATTCATTGCGATTTCTACACAAAGCAATATTTAGCACAACTTTATTTTCAATGTGCTTATTTAATGTGTTACAATTGATTTAAGAGTAAAAACTTATTTCCGAAGTCCATACAGTCAGTGCTCTTGCTACCCTCTATATTTACAGGGAGACTGAGATCGACAAGCAAGAGGTTATCTCGGGCGCACGCCAGAGGACATGTGCCACTTTCCTATCTTTAAACTTTCATTTGAAATGTCTGACTCCCGTTTTTCCACTTTTCGCAATATTTCTAAAATGCTTTAATGCATTTTTTTTTTGCATATTTTCAACACCATACTCCAAAAAAGAATACGATCGTCTCCAACAGACATTACACCAAAACAATCAGAAAAAACACTTGTTTTTAAATATAATTACTTGTAAATACAATTACTTGTTACCATGCAATTAGTTACTTGTATTTTTAGACAATTGAATATTTAAAAGATTGCCAGAGAACAGCTTCATTATGTAACCGAGCTAAATTTGTATTGCCTTTTTAACTACAGTGCAAAAAGCTCAATGTACAATTGGTAATATTGCCATCAAACTTTGTCTGTTAATCAATCTGAAATTTTTCACCATGGTTTTTCTCTGCCAATTTGTATGATAATGCGATATTTTGAGAGAAAAAACACCAAAGGGTCTAAACAGGATAGCCAAAATCGGCTATGGCCACATAAACCTCAGCGAGGGAGGAGAACCATAGTTTTATTAATACAATGTAATTACATTATTTAGGAACTGTAAATTTCAGTAATAAATATATTACGCAAAAACTTAACTCTGCTGGTGGACTATTAGTCCCCGGGGGTATCATCCGCCCAGTAGTCAGTGATTCGGGACTGGGCGGATAATACCCTCAGGGACAAATAGTCCACCAGCAAAAACTAAAGCAGTGAGGATGAACACAAACAACAACCAACCCATAGAAATAGATGGTATCACTGTAGATGATGTTAAAGGTCCATGTTAAACACTTCATATATCTAGGCGCAACAGTAAGCGAAACAGGAGGAACCAACGAGGACATACGAAGAAGACTAGGTCATGCCAAATTAGCATACAACAAGCTTAAGTCTGTATGGAACAAGAGCCAATTTGGAAGAAAAACTAAGATGAAACTTCTCAAATCGAACGTTCTATCGGTTCTACTATATGGCAGCGAAACCTGGAAGATGACAAAAGGTGACGAACAGATCTTGGACACCTTTCTTCACAAATGTATCAGAAGCACCCTGAAGATATATTGGCCAGAAAAGATTACCAACACTGAGGCAGGGAAAAGGGCTGGACTTGAAAAGATCAGTACCATTGTAAAGAAAAGAAGATGGCAATGGATAGGACATGTCCTCAGAATGGATAACAACAGAAACGCCAGGACAACACCTGACTGGGCCCCTGAAGGAAAAAGAAACCTTGAGAGGTAGACCGAAGGAAACATGGAGGAAAACGGTAGAAAAGGAAAGGAAACAGCTAGGATTCAACACATGGGCAGAGACAACCAGACAAGCGCAAGACAGATCAAAATGGAGAGGAGACAGGGAAATAAGTCAAGTACATTTTTTTGTTAGTCAATTACATTATTTAGGAACTGTAAATTTCAGTAATAAATATATTACGCAAAAACTTAACTCTGCTGGTGGACTATTAGTCCCCGAGGGCATCAGCCGCCCAGTAGTCAGTGATTCGGGACTGGGCGGATAATACCCTCAGGGACTAATAGTCCACCAGCAGAGTTAAGTTTTTGCGTTAGGTACATATCCTGAATACTGTAAAGCTATGATATATTGTTAGTGGATAGGATAGATCTTGGCTAGAACAAGAGGATACACCAATAGTTAAGTCACCACGACAGGTGTTATGTTAATGAGCACAACATTGAGCCCAGTAACATTGATAAGTATAACTTGTACCCTGAATAAGGGTCAATCTCTAAATAGGGGCAAAGGGATGAAAAAAGGTGGGACTGTTAAAGATGGGTTAAGGGAGGGGAAAAGGGGAAAGGCTAAGGGCTAAGGGAGGGGAAAAGGGGAAGGACATCTTTAGGGATAAGGGAGGGGAAAGGGGGAAGGGCTAATGCCTAAGGGAGGGGAAAGGGGAAGAGCTAATGACTAAGGAAGGGAAAAGGGGAAGGGCTAAGGAAAGGGAAAAGGGAGGGGAAAAGGGGGTGGGAAGGGGAAGAGCTAAGGGAAGGGAAAAGGTGGAAGGGATAAGCGAGGGGAAAAGGGGAAGAGCTAAGAGAGGAGAAAAAGGGAAGGGAAAAGGGTGAAGGGGAAGGGAAAAGGGAGGGGGACAGAGGGGTGGAGTTAAGGGAGGGGATAGAGGGATAGAGTTAAGGGAAGGGAAAAGAGGGGTAGAGTTAAGGGAGGGGACAATGGGGGCAAGGAGAAGAAATGTGGTGAAGGGAGGAGGAAAGGTGGGAAGGTTAAGGGTAAGACAAGGGGAAGGGTTAAGGGAGAAGAAAGGAGAAAGAGCGGGTAAAAGGGGGAAGGGTTAAAAGTGTATGGGGGGAGGGGCTAATGGGGGAGGAAGGGTGAAGGGTGAAGAGTGGGTAAAAGGAGACGGTTAAGGAAGGGCTAAAAGTGGGACTGTTACGGATGGGGAAAGGGGAGGTATTAGGGTGAGATTGTTGAGGATGGGAACAGGGAAAAGGGTTAATAATGGAGGAAGGGGTTAGATGAAGGAGAAAAGGGGAAGGGCTAAGGATCTAGAAGAGTTCAGGGATAAAGGGGATGTGGTTTTATGTTTAGGGTGGGAAAAGCGGAAGGAAGGGAATGTCTAAGGATGACGTATTAAAATCTAACTGGTATGAAAATTAACTAAACCTTATCCTGTTTTAACACAAATTCTTACTTTCCAATTACATTTATAGTAAAAGGAAAAGAGCTGTTGATTGTCAAAGACAGAAATAATACACAATAAAAAATAAAATAAAATATATGATAAATATTAATGGTGTTCATAGCTGAACAAAAAGATGCCACATGTATTGCATATTATATTTTATAAATTTACCACCAGATGTATCCACTATGAAAAAAAAATATACTGTATATATGTGACCAAAACTAGTACTTTCTTTAAAATGTCAAATATTAAATATGCAAGCAACATATGAATGCATTATTTTTTGCTTCAATAGAAAATTACTATGAATAACAAAAATATCTTTAAAAAAGTTAATTGTTGCCCCCAGGTTTAAAGAAATTGAAAAAAAAATCCACGTCCCTTATTTTATGAAGCAGACCAGAACTATGCGTCCCCTGCCGAATGGCACGGTCACACACCACCATTAACATTTGCCTGTATTTTTGTTACATTGAGATATCATTATACTTATTTTACAAGCATTAATATGTTGAAAACTATCAAAAGTAGCATTCCTATTACATTTATTTTCATTTGATGAAGCATTTTCTAAGAATCAGACAGAATGTGAATGTGTCACTATAACTGGTGTCAGACCAATACTTAGTTTAGAGAATAACTATAACTGGTATCATGCTAATACTCACCAGTTGTTAACTATAACCAGTGACAATACTGGGTTTGGAGAATAACTATAACTAGTGCCATTTTGTAATTTGTAATTACCTTTACACCGACTTGCATTAAAGATACATGTTTATGTTAAGTAAAAAAAGTATAAATGACAATAGAAAGAAGCCACTAGTTAGAAGACATGCGACAAATAAGCCATATTCCCCATACCAATAACGAACTCACAGGGCACGATTACGAACGGCAAACATTTCAATCACAACATCATAAAGATAACAAAATATGATTAAGTTTGAAAGATATGATATATATATATATATTTATTACATACTTGGTTAAAATAAAGGCATTTTTGTATGACCAATATGACCGGAAGTAAACTGTCCATATTTTCACACCCCGGGAAAATAACCGGTTATTGGATTACTACAAAATCATTTCCATATCGGCACGGGCCAATATGGGTCCAATATGGGTGTCTCGGGCCAATATGGGTGTCTCTTTTCTAGATGTCGGAAGTATGTAATAAATAGTTTAATACATGGGCATTTCCATATTGGCCTGGTTATCATCCCTCAACATATATTGGCCCGAGACGAAATATGGGTGTCTCGGGATGATAACCAGGCCAATATAGAAATGCCCATGTATTAATCTGTATATGTTTTATTACAAGATGTATCATTTATACACAGTTCCATTTATGAGCTAAGATGTAGCTTGCATACAAATACTACATGATTGGATGCTTTGTCAGCTATAACAAAACATATTTGTTATCAATACATGTATATATAGAAATTCTGTAGAAGCATCGGAATCATCAAAAATGTCGACTTTGGTTTCGTACTCGTAATTTCTTGTAGTTTCATAATTCTAACTTGAATCGATGATCTAATATACCGTTAACGAATCCGGATAGATTATCGACCCCAACCTCATCTATATCAAAATGTGATACATAATAATCATCCATTGATTACATTATTAAACTGAGATCGTATTTCCCATTAATGGCTGCGTTCAGAGTAGTTTCATTGGTACCATTCAACTTTAACATTGGTACCATTGGGCACTATTGTTACCATAATTTGACAAATTAACTCTGAACGCTATATGTTTGGCAATGGCAACTTATTTACCAATTGTACCAATGGCATACCTGTGGCTTGCATTTTGACCAATGGTAAATTTAATATATGGAATTATTGGGAATGTTTATATCAATACTGACAGACAATAAAACGCACAGGCCAATTACAATATATTCAAATTTATTAGACAAGTGTAGGGAAAAACATTGCAAAATTATTTTCAAAATAAATAAAGGTCCAATTTTCAGGATTGAAGGCATCATTGGTTATTTCATTTACCATTTGAATACAAATACCTGGAAAAATACTTATTGTACAAAATAAACTTCAAATGTTGTTTTAAACAATAACTTGAATACCCATTAATACCCAGTTACAGTGGGAAAATCAAACCTTGCAAATATTGTCGGTTTGGAACACAGACATCTTTTCACTAGATTATTTTACTATCAGTGTGTTGCCCAATGAAAAATCACATGTTATTTTATAGTGGATAGCACATTGATAGTGATTTTGCAGTGGGTAACACAAAATTGATAGAAAAAAAAATCAGTGGGGCAAATATAGTGGTCGGGAGCACGTCCCTGTGGCTTGGACTGGCAAAGATGTCACCATTTTGGATTCGTATGAACATGTGACTTACCAATGCTAACATCACCTTAGACAACCTGTTAGAATGTTAGCCAACGATAGCTTTTTATTTACCGTAGGATACCGTAGGAACATTAGTGGACGCAGGCCTGTCCGGCCCCTGTATCCACATCTGATTTTTCTGCTCTGATGCGCGACTGCGCGCAACTTCCGGATTTTGATCGATTTGTGATGTCCTTGGTAAAGTCAAATTTTACTTCTTGGTTTTCCCAGAATTTGTCGAGACCTATTTCGAATTGAATGATGGTTTTGGCATTTACTACGCTCTCTGCATGGTAAGTTGGTCCAATTGTCTACTACTCTGATGGTGAACGAGTACTTCCTGATGTTGAGTCTGCTGAATCTCTTTTTCAGTTTTAGATTGTGGCCTCTCGTTCTGTTGTTTTCATCTAGTATTAGTAGTCCTGATGTAACTTCTTTATCATATGCCCCATTTAGTATTTTATAAGTCTCGATCATGTCCCCTCTTAGTCTCCTGTATTTCAGGGTTGGCATCTTGAGTTTTTTTTAGCCTGTCTGGGTATTATAGGCTTTTCAGTGAGGGGACAAACTTTGTAGCCCTTCTTTGCACATTTTTGATACTCTCTATATCGCAGATCTTATATGGATTCCATACTGCTGCTGCATATTCTACATGCGGTCTTACCAGAGCTTGAAAAAGGTATTTGAAGCTTCTCTCATCTAGGTATGTATAGGTTCTCCTGATACATCCCATTATACTGTTGGCCTTGTTTATCTGTTGTTGTATATGCTTTGAGAAGTTTATGCTATCGTCGACCATCACTCCAATGTCCTTTTCCCCTTCCAATTCCTCAAGATTAACCTGATTTCCACTGTTGTCGTACAGGTGGTAGTGGTCATTTATATTGTCAGAAGTTTTCCTGTTTGAAATTGACATTGCCTTACACTTTTTGGGATGGAACTTCAACAGCCAAGTGTCGGACCATGTCTGTAAGCTGTCAAGATCTGATTGCAGACTAGTTCTGTCATTTGTTTTTTTTAATTTCTTTGTATACCTTTGTATCGTCGGCAAAGAGATATGCAGCAGCGTCGACGCAGTTTGGCATATCATTTATATATATTACAAACAGTATAGGCCCAACACACTACCTTGGGGGGTTCCACTGGTTACATCGTGGCAATCTGATGTTTTTCCATTGACTGATACTCTTTGTTTCCTGCAATTTAGGAAGTCTGATGTCCACTTGATCACTCTATCACTTATGCCATATCTTTCCATTTTTTTT
>MJUT01059077.1:376268-393069 GCA_002080005.1 Gigantidas platifrons | reverse complement strand
CTATCACACTTGTCAAGCTAACTGGCCTATAACCTATCACACTTGTCAAGCTAACTGGCCTATAACCTATCACACTTGTCAAGCTAACTGGCCTATAACCTATCACACTTGTCAAGCTAACTGGCCTATGACCTATCACACTTGTCAAGCTAACTGGCCTATAACCTATCACACTTGTCAAGCTAAATGGCCTATAACCTATCACACTTGTCAAGCTAACTGGCCTATAACCTATCACACTTGTCAAGCTAACTGGCATAAAACCTATCACACTTGTCAAGCTAACTGGCCTATAACCTATCACACTTGTCAAGCCAACTGGCCTATAACCTATCACACTTGTCAAGCTAACTGGCCTATAACATATCACACTTGTCAAGCTAACTGGCCTATAACCTATCACACTTGTCAAGCTAACTGGCCTATAACCTATCACACTTGTCAAGCTAACTGGCCTATAACCTATCACACTTGTCAAGCTAACTGGCCTATAATTACCTGGATCTCATTTGTCCCCCTTTTTAAATATAGCCACAATATTTCCAATTTTCCATAAGTTCGGGACCTGACCTGATTGTAATGAGGCATTAAAGATGATTTCCAGTGGTTTAGATATTGAGTTTCTCAATTCATGTAGAGATTGTGGGTGTAGTTCGTCCGGTCCAGCTGATTTGTTCTGATTATCTTAAGTATTTCAGATGTTGTCATATCTTTGTCTATGAATGGTTTTTGGACTGGTACCCGGTCTATGTGCGGTAATTCCCCATCTGGCTCATTTGTAAATACACTGGTGAAAAATTCGGCCAATACTTTAGCTTTTTCTTTGTCCCCCTTTGTCGTTGTTATGCTTCCCTCCTTATTTTTATATTTTAATTCAGATATGCCACTCTTGGTTTTCCTTTTTGAGTTAGCATATTGCCAAAACTTCTTAGGGCTCTCTTTGACATTTTTTGCTATTTTTTTCTCCATGTTCAATTTAGCTTTCCTGACCATTCCTTTAACCTGGTTTCTTACTCTGGTGTATTCTTTGTATTTTTTCTCATCACGAGTTTCCATATATCGCTGCCAACATCTATGTTTTTTTCTTTATTTTCTCTACAGTTTTGGCGTCTAATGGTATATAGTTGTGTTTTTTTGCTTTTAGTCCTGCTTTACTATTGACCAGTGGGATACAATTTTTCCTTGCAGTATTATAGATATCCAGGAATATCTCTATCATTTCGTCTGGGTTCTTTCCTTGGAGTTTCTCTTCCCATACTATGTCTAATTCTTTATCCATTTCCTCGTAGTTGCCCTTGAAATAGTTCCACCTTTGTGTTGTTTCTTGGTCAATGTTATAGTAGCATTTAAATCTGAAGTTAATTACACAGTGGTCACTATGTCCTAGGGGGCTCTCGTGTCTAATGTTCTCTATCATGTCTTCTTCATTGGAAAATACCAAGTCTAATATGCTAGGTTCGCAGTTTGCTCTGGCTCGTGTATATTCTGTAATGTGTTGGTACAGGTAGCAGTCTCTTATGTTTTCCATGAACTTTTCCCCTTCTTTATCTTTACTTGTCCAGTTTGCCCAGTCAAGTTTAGGTAGGTTAAAGTCATCCATTATTAAAAGGTGTGTGAATTCTCTCTTTAAAGATATCTTTAACAACAGCTCGTTTAATTTATTTGTGTTGTCCTCTGTACTGTTTGGGCTTCTGTATATACATCCAATTAATAATTTGTCATTTCCCTTTAATTTAACTTTCACCCACTTGTTTTCTTGGAGTCTGTTTCAAAAGATATTTCTTCTGCTTTTAGGTTCTGGTTTATGTAAAGTGCCACACCTCTTTTATTATTTTTTTTGTCATTTAAGAATAAGTCGTAACCTGTTAGGTTCAATTCTGCCTTGCCAGGTGCATATCTGCAATTCTTTGGGTAGATTTCTGTGATACCAATGACATCATAGTTTATATCTGTATTTTGAACTCTCGATTTTAAATCATCTAGTTTATTGGGTAAGCTATCTGTGTTTGTATAAAAACAATTTAGGCCATTAAAATCCTCCACCGTTTCACTATTTATAGTTTTAAAAACATTGTCTCTATTTACATTCTTTTTCTTTAACTCTTCTTTATCTTGACCACCCTTCTGTTCCAGGGTGGACCTTTCAGCAGGAACTTGTATTCTCGACTCCTCTTTATTTTTTTCTTTGACCTGGTTGTATTTTTCCCATCCTTCCTGTCTCCCTTTTTTGGTCATGTCATGAACTATGCCGAGTTGCTTGAATTTCTCCTCTGCTTCTGCTAGATTCTTTAGATTGGCCATAAATTGGTTTTTACTTTTCTCGCCATCAAATATTACCCTCATTGGTCTAGGTTTATCTAAGTCTTCGTTCTTCTTGTGGAGTCTAGTTACATTTTTCACTGCTTCCTGGCTAACACCAGTTATTCTGCATAACCCCTCTATTACTCCTCGATCTATTTCCTTTCTTTTACTTGGTTCGTATTTGGTCACCATTAGTACAAATGTCTTGCCAATGGTGATTATTTTTGCCAATGGTAACGTTTAGCCACCATCAGCAGTACTCTGAACGCACCTAATATTTTGCTATTTGTTTTCTGTATTTCGTGTCTTCGTCCTGTACATTCCATAAACACCAGAGTTGGTCAGATGACACCATAAAAGACCATTTGAGTAATGTGATATACATAATTCAATTTCAGGTCTGTAGTGACTTTGGTCTTTCAGTAAGGGGTCATTTTGACCATGGAACCACAGTAGATTCACAGCACATTGTTGAATGACACACATTACTGCTATTTTATGTCGTTATGATGATATTTTCGCTTTGATCGACATTTTTCTTTACGCTGTGAAGGTATATATAGGCATAAAACTCTAAATATTTCTTTTTCATTCATTCTGTGCAAAAATATCTATTGTTTTTTCCACATCCGTGTTTTGAAACAATTGCATGTTTTCCGAATTATCTCAAATTAAAACCATATTAATTGAATGGTGGCTTCCTATATATAAACGTATATATAAAGTGACTGGATCTCTAATTGATGACCTTTGGTGCTCAGTTTGTTTATATACAAGGTTAATAAAAGATTGCTGGCTTATGGGATTTCTAAAGAGCAAATAAATCAAATTAACACTACGAGAAAACATTACATTATAGAGAATATCGTCTAAGACAAAGCCAAAAACATTAAATATAATACTCACCCAGCTTGAGTGTTTTCATTATCCATCATTATTTTAAAGAATAATGGTCAGCACAAAATAATAAATCGATGCCCTTCAAATAGTATTCTCTATATGACTTCAATTGTCACGAGACAAATCTATATGCATACTGCATTTTGTTTTATCCACACATTTAATTACTATTTACATCAGTATATCAACTATACGAAGGCAGAACATATTAATACATTTTCCCACAAGAAAACTGAAATGACCGATTCACACGTTTTCTTACAGAACGAATACATACACGCGGGCGATTAAAGCATACGTGTGAAACTAGGTGTGAAACGTTGACATCAGTATTGATTTTAAAATATTAACGCTAAATAAAATTTTAATACATGTAGCATGATCACAAACACCACTAGCTATATAGTTAGTCGGACATTACAACGTTCTTGCTGTCAGGAACTTGTTTGAAATATAACGAACACTTTTCACTATATTCCTGGGGAGGGGATCTAATACCTATGAACCGATCGACAGGAATGTTCATTGAAAGGGAATATAGTTTACACATTATTCGTTTTTAAAATGGAGTTATATTATATTGTTTTAAGACAATTATAGTTAATGTACATTTTTCTAGAAAGGGGTACACTATTACAACATTTTTTTGTCTGGAAAATGACAGGGGTTCTAGACTTCGAGCAGAATACTTCAGACATCCTTCACACAATATCATCATATCCAATGGTTTATCATTAATGGCTAAAATGCAAATGTGATACTTTTTCAAAATATCAAGTCAATTCAATACAAGTTTTTCAAACTGTAGATATTCAAATTGGAACTAATTTATTGTTAGATTATTTTATGCTGCTATAAAATCCAATTTATTGGTCAACTACAGAAAAAAATAATTCACAGCAGAAACTTATTTGTTTATTTAACAATTACTGTAGATGGTTTGACGATATATAATTCGTACATATATGATAATAAATTTTACTTCTTGTCTCTCATCATGGACATTTATTTCTTCTGAAAGTACCAATTGTCAGTGACTAACGACAGGTCGGTTGTTTTCTCCGGGTACTCCAGTTTCGTCCACCAATAAAACTGACGGTCACGATATAGCTCAAATATTGTTGAAAGTTGCGTTAAACACAATAACCTTCATCCTAAGCCAATTGTCAGTTTTTATTTTTAGAATAATGGTCTACCACCAACAGATTCTAGTTCTTAAAGGTATTTGACTACGATTATTCACTGAATTTGTACTGTCAACCAGTGATTGGGATTACCACGCGCCCCGCGCCATAGTCGCATTACCCGACGAAATGGCGCATTTCCTCATAACAACTCCGCGTCATACGCGCGCATTCGTTTTCTGATGAAGTCAGACGTACATACAGCCAAACCGTACTGTCAAGACTGCACGGACGTAGTCCAAGCAATTGAAACAAATTTAATCCCAATCACTGTATCTAATTTATAATTTAGTTTTTATTTCAATATCTGCAATCACAACATCGATATCTGGTACCTTATGTACATACAATTTTATACCTTTACATACGGAATTCAGGCTTAAATAAATCGTAAACCAGTTTCAAAAACTGATATATCTCATAACCGCAAAGTACAATAACGAGCAACAACAGACTTATAACACTTTCCCGGCGAGAAGTACCGATCGGCATGTCACTTTCCCGTGGTTTTTTTTTTATACTTTCCCCGGGAAACGGGAAATGGGAATTTTCATGCATTGCATAGTGTTTATCATGCATATCAGATGGATTTTTTTGTCCAGTTCAAGGTTAAGCCAAGAATAAAAAAAAGTGTTAAGTTCAAGCTTGTATGTGCTTCATCATATTTATTCAAACAGAAGGGTGTGAGTTGTCAGATAGTTTATATATCTCCTCCACCCATGTATTAAAATTTGTTAAATGTTTTTATTCTACATTATTTTTCACACTGGATTTTGGCACATAGTTCTGTCATTATGGCCCATTCATATAAAAAATGTCCCATTGACAAGGAAGGAAAGGGGGCCATAGTCCCATTGAAATTTTTTTAATCCCAATCACTGGTCAACTCTTATGTTGACTTAGAAAATGTTTAATATTTTGAGATAAAGCAAATCCACCGAAAAACTGTTTAAAATGTTAAAAATGATGAGTTTTGCATTTGTATGATTCAGTACAAAAATGTATTATGTAGTTTAATCTTTCCGTTACACGCACAGAATGGGATATCCGTACACGTATACTCAATAGTTTGTAGTACATGTACATTATATAATTACCGACTATTATAATGCAATGTAACATTAATTACATGTAATGATAAAATATATAATCTATCATCAACAGATATTGTCTGCTCTGTCGGGGGTTGTGTAGTAAATGTACCTATATAGATACCGACTAACAACATTCATATGTCTATTCTGATGTCTTACTTTGTGATGTGAAAGAACTTATAGGTATTTTGGTAAAAGAATTAGGTCATTGTATTCAGCGATAAGATTAAAGAGAATATCTTCATCTTGAATAATACACAATCGACCGTTATACCTGATGTAGATTTACATATACATGTATATATTTTTTATAGAAATATTGTACATTTATAAATGTTTTTCCTATTAAAACTTCACATCATATAGATTGGTTGGTTACTTGGTTTTATGGTGCTTAACTCACCTTTCAACAATATTTCAGCTATATCGTGGCGGTCAGTTTATTGGTGGGGGAACCGGAGTACCCGGAAAAGAAAAATTACCGACCTGTCGCAAGTCATTGACAAACTTTATCACATAATGTTGTATCGAGTATATCTCGCCTGATCGGGATTCGAACTCACAACATTAGTGGTGATAAGCACTGATTGCATATAGGTAGTTATAAATCCAACTCCCATACAATTAAGACCACGACGGCCCCCTCACATAATATAGAACTATCTATGATACAGTCCAAATGCTTACTATCATTTGTGTATTTTTCGTTGTTATGTCAGACATAATGATGGTATTATTTGTAAGATAACCTTTCTTGTATTGAATAATCCGACAGCCCACTATTTATACCTAAAAATTACCGAAATCGCCTACGGTTATCGATGCCTATCTCAGTCATTGTAAGTTCTATACATACATTGATGTGATTTCATAATGTTCTTGTTAAAAGAATAATTTTAAACCAACATATTCTACCTTCATAGCCAGTAGTCCGTTATATTCAAGCATTCACTGATTCTGCTATCGTACTGGCCATGTTCACGCGTTGTCGTTCATTTTTGTAATGATGTAGTGTGTGATATTTTGAAGTGGAAGCGAATATATGTTTTTGTTCTGGGTTGTTTATATCCGTGGAATATCCAAGAGAGGAGAAGGATTGAATCCCATTAACTGGTTTAACCCAGTCACATTTCTGTGCCTATCCCAAGCCATCATCTGGATTTACATCGGCACATGACACGGTCTTTTTGTGCCTATCCCAAGCCATGATCTGGATTTACATCGGCACATGACATGGTCTTTTTGTGCCTATCCCAAGCCTTGATCTGGATTTACATCGGCACATGACATGGTCTTTTTGTGCCTATCTCAAGCCATCATCTGGATTTACATCGGCACATGACATGGTCTTTTTGTGCCTATCCCAAGCCATCATCTGGATTTACATCGGCACATGACATGGTCTTTTTGTACCTATCTCAAGCCATCATCTGGATTTACATCGGCACATTACATGGTCTTTTTGTGCCTATTTCAAGCCATCATCTGGATTTACATCGGCACATGACATGGTCTTTTTGTGCCTATCCCAAGCCATCATCTGGATTTACATCGGCAAATGACATGGTCTTTTTGTGCCCATCCCAAGCCATGATCTGGATTTACATCGGCACATGACATGGTCTTTTTGTGCCCATCCCAAGCCATGATCTGGATTTACATCGGCACATGACATGGTCTTCTTAGTGTTCAATGATTTAAAGTGAGAGATATATTGTAGTTGTTTTAGTTTTACTGATATCGATGGAACTGCTTAAATTTTCTTATATGCCGGAGCCACATGGTAATGACACTAATTATCTCACTGCTTCGTTAGTGGAGTACGTATTGCTCAATCCATTAGTTTTCTGTGTAGTATTTTGTATACCATTGTTTGTTCCTTTTACTTTAGCCAGTGTATCACCGTCCTTCGAATTATGACATCTGATTACCCCTTTGTTTTAGTGACGCATTTTTATCAGAGTTGTTTTTGTGCAAAAATTTAATCGTCGCTGGCATCAATTTGGTGAATAATTACAGATGTTCCATGTCATGAAGAGGATACAGAGATGTCTCCAACATTTCGGACCATGCACATGGTCTAATGTCAGATTTTGGTTGTAGTTTATTTTATTCGAGTTTTCGGTCTTATCTTACGATATAGCCTACTTTGTGTTCGTAATGTCGTTATATTTTGTATCCAAATACCCCATTTACTCGAAAATATCTTCTTCCTTTGTCCTATGTTACAATGTCCTTTAGTTACAACCACGAAATGACTAAAACAATATGGGAAGAAAGTATGAAGTTCGGCTTATGTAGAATCTGATACGAGGGACCACTATACTCATTAAAACAACAAATAACACCACACATTTAATTCCAGGGTAGTGTATAAATTATGTTTCAATTTCGAAAATATATATAGTACGTACCTGTACATGTTCGTAATTAACAACACCAGGAATATTCATAGTGAGTGACTCTGTATTTAATTATTGGAACCAAATAAATTACCATAGCAACCCCCAGAAAATCAATATGAAATGTGCAAGTCGACACCAAATATAACAAGAAACAATCGCGTGACTTCAAAAAATAAACATAAATCAGAAGCCATGATTTTAATTTCTTTTTGATTGCATATGAAAATGATAATATAAATGATAATGACAATAAAGGGAGGTAAATTAGTTCTATATTTGATGAAAAACGTTATGATTGTAGTTTTCCCATTGTAAATGTACCATGTTTAAGTAGTTATATCCATTTCATCATGTAAATAGGACCTGCGTGTCTCAATTGACACATCGTTCTAAAACATGTTACAATTCTGAAGGCTTTTTAAACAATGGAATACATTTGTTTAAAGAAAGTCTTCATTGTTGTTATCATGAACTGATCAACATTTACGGGGTTTCCATGCCCTAGCTTCTCCCAGACATGAGTACTTCGAATTGATAAATGTGCCATGCATTGTACAGGAAAACCTTTCCAAGCAACTGGACGATTTCATAAAAAGAGACGTGTCGAAATTTGTTCCTTTTTGTGTGGAAGTCTTAAGTATTTATGTTTCACTGGTATTTTACCTTTGTCTATAGAATAGCACTAAATGATTGCAATTACAGACACCAATGTTTCGTTTGAAATTTACACATGCTAATTTTTTTTTTACCATGAAGCAACGTAATTCGTCAATGTATCATTAAGCATAAATATTTCCTTATCTGAAATGGCGAATTACCAGTATCACTGTATAATATGTAAGAAGAGTTTGAAGATAACAAAGGGGTAATCAGAATCCGTATATTGAAGAAGAACAGACAACACAATGGCTAAAAGACAAAGTACAAAAGGACAAACAACGATCAACAAAACATACACATAAAACTAAAGATCGAGTTACACGAACCCCATTAAAACAGCTAAGCGTAAAATATGTTCAATATGGAGGATTTTATTTGTTTCTCGGACACAATCAAAAGAATACATCGAACAATTACGACTAGTAATGAAGTGGGAATATATCTTTCATCGAAGAGAGAATCAGTCTTCTTACATAATCAATTGTGTCATCCATTTATTACTAGCGGAATGAGTCATTGTACTCCGATTTCAACCGCCCATTAAACTGACTCCAAGATATAAACTGGGGTTAAACAACAATGAACACAGTCCGGGAGATCTTTAACTAATACATCAAGATTTATGAGAAGATCTAGATGGCATCAGCACAATCATAGAGAGCTGAACTCTAATCCAGAGATTCAGATTAATGGCAGGATCTAGGTGGCATCAACACAATTCTACGATTGCTGATCACCAATCCAGAGATCCAGGATGATGGGAGGATCTAGGTGGCATCGACACAATCCTAGAGATGCTGATCACCAATCCAGAGATCCAGGATGATGGGAGGATCTAGGTGGCATCGACACAATCCTAGAGATGCTGATCACCAATCCAGAGATCCAGGATGATGGGAGGATCTAGGTGGCATCGACACAATCCTAGAGATGCTGAGATCCAATCCAGAGATGCAGATGCATGGGAGGATATATGTGATATCAACACAGTTCTGATCACCATTTGAAATGCAATTTTGTGCATAGAGCAATTCTTGTTTTAAACTGTCGATTAATCTTAGAAATGTATTGATGAAAGCTCCATGTGTTTTTCTTCTTTGTATTCAAAATTAGTAGCGACATGCTTAAATAAAAACGTAGATATCTAACTTAGTACACACGACTCGTTTCAGGAATAATATTCACCACGTACGTTTATAGTGAAAAGATTTGAAAGCCAAATAATTGAAAAGTCTTTAGAAGTAAGTAAATCAAAGGTTTTAAACAGGTTAGCAAAACATCAGCAAAGGATAATCATGGCATGCCTGAGGGAGATTGGCCTGATAATCATGGCATGCCTGAGGGAGATTGGCCTGATAATCATGGCATGCCTGAGGGAGATTGGCCTGATAATCATGGCATGCCTGAGGGAGATTGGCCTGATAATCATGGCATGCCTGAGGGAGATTGGCCTGATAATCATGGCATGCCTGAGGGAGATTGGCCTGATAATCATGGCATGCCTGAGGGAGATTGGCCTGATAATCATGGCACGCCTGAGGGAGATTGGCCTGATAAATTACATTATGTAATCGGGTATGTTAGATTCATAATTAGCAATGTCATAAAACTATATGAGGACAAGTCTAGCTACAGCTTCCAGCACATCATACAGATTGAACACCTTGCCGTGGCCAATACGATGAAAGTTTGCAATACTAAAGCATTCTAAATGTCAATTCGACTATATTTATAAGTGCATGAACGTGCTATTGTAGGAACAAAGAAAGGGAAGTAGGGTTATTCCTATCGTACATGAACTAAACACTTTACAGGACAGGATTACAATCAAGTTTCTGTATTTCACACTAAGAAGTTATAAAGATCATAAACATATCTGTGCTACTCTTGACGACTCGATTAGTATACGACGAGAAGGAAAACAAAAACAGTTCCACAATGATTACCGTTTGTAAAACGAAAATATTTATTAGAATTAATTTACGACAAAAAATATTTGACTGTGAGGAAAGTTCTATTTCTCTACATACTAAAACATATATAGAATTTCTTTGAGTTCCACAAACATGTTTTATTTTAGAGTTATATCCCTTCGACCATTTTGATGTTGGATTCAAGGAAACCCGAAGATAACTCACTATTCATAGAGAGATAAAGCAAGTTATAAATCAAACCAATCTGCATTGCAGACTAATATTTGTTTTACTGTCATACGTAGTACACGTCATCGAAGGAACAAAAATGGACGTCTCATTTCCCCATATCCAGAATTGAGACTTTTTAAAATGTGCATATCCGGTTCAGCAACGGTCCTTGAATTAGATTTAATAGGGAAAAATAGAAGATTTAGCCTGTGAAAAACAAGAAAAATACAACGGGGAAAGTTTTATCGCTCAATTAGTCGCCAAGATTATGGAATCTTGAGAGTCTTACATAATGATTTTCACATATTTGTCTTTAGATACGATGTAAAATGGTATCGTGCATTCCGTTCGTCCGTTCAGCATAAACACGCCATGATCTAGATTTATCGGCCCTTTTTCCAATAAATAGTCTCTCATAAGGATATTGCATGTTTACTCAAGGATACTGAAACTAATTTTCTGATGTTTTGCAAACCTTACCACATTATTGAAAATAGTCTGATGGACTGTATTCTTTTTGACTATTTCTCTTTTGACGTTCCAGAGGTATAGACGTTTTTTCAATGACATATAGAAGTAATCTGTTGTAAACGTATTACATGTTTACTCAAGTTAGTCTGAATTGAGTTTTCTTCTTCTAATTATTTATCACCAGATAATTTGGAATAGTGGTCTGAGAGTATATATTTAAATGTGTTTCAATTATTGTTGTTTAAGAGTTATTGGGCTTTAGATCTCGTACCATGCGCATATGGCTAAGTCGTTTATTATAATTAGATATGTAATTTGTCAGCTATTGTCGATAACACCAACATTCACCAACCATAACATGCAATAAAGACGAAAATTGCATTAATAGAATAACCGTAAACAGCTCCAGAAACACACGAACCTTGCGCCTGCAAGACTATAGATATAATGCCATTCCATGCAAAATAACTTCACTAGTGAAATCGGACAACTGGGAACTAAGTTCCAGGAAGGAGTCTGATAGTTTTATGCTATTTATGATACATGATCGCGATGTCCATTTAGAACAAATCCAATCCAAAAGAGGAATTCAGGTCAATGGAAACAAAAGCTCTAACCATATTTAAACGGGCAATATTTCTACAATATGTTGACACACGCAAACCCGGTAATGGTTGATTAATCTATGATGACTACTATTAAACGTTTTATGGCATGACTTAATTTAGACAGCCTATCTAGAAGAACATCTCTTATGTCTGACAAATATAATGACATCTTTAGGAAGTCAGGGTAACTAGGGCATGGTGTAGACAAATATATCAACTGTCATACGTAGAATCGAATGTCGGGAGAAGACAACCTACTGACTATTGCTATAATTAGACATTTACCATAGATAACTAAGATTTACATAGAATAACAAATACATAGCTAACTTTGCCATGCATTGATGGATGGAAAATTTGGTAATTCTAGTCGCACTCCTGGTTTGTATGAGATTCATGTTAACAGACCGTAGCATATGTTGGTTCTGCCAAAAGCTACACGAAGCATCTATTTTGATTTTAGTTACTTATGGGATTATGTATACAGTGCATAATGATTATCTTGAACTCAAATATGATAGAATTAGTTGTATTTTAATACCTCTATAGAGGATTTGATGCATGAGCTATAAATACTACATTTCTGAGGAATGACGGAGCTATTTTGTAGAGTAGGTGTTTTCCATTGCCTGGCATTTCACTGCAAGACTTTAAACATCCCATGATATTTTGATAGAACGTAGAGGAACCATGTACGTTTCAGAAAATATATTGTCTTGGAAAGGTTTAGCTTCAGATAAAATAGCCAGGTAGGCTCGAAAAAAACCACACCTAAAAATTGACAATGAGAACCGATTAATAACGATGCCTTACGACAAATGAGACGATATTAATTTTCCCATTGTGAACTTTCCATTTATATGTAGAAACATTCCAGTAACACCTGCATATGAAGTATATATCCCCTAACTAATGTGATATACCAGAGCTTGCACTTTCATTGATAGAGCGAACCTGTCAACAAAGAAGCTCCCGAAACAAGGGTTCCTATAAATTCAGTCCAAGTCATCACTTCGAAAGTTTTTCATTAGCCACCATGACTTGATTAACCGTTATGAAATATATGTGTCAAGGATATTTTCCGTCACAATCCCATCCTCCTTTCCTCTGCCATGATATATCACATAATTTTAACAAGAGCAACATGACGGAACTGTTTTGCCTTCCGGGGTTCGACTCTATGTCTTCACGTTTTTTAGCTTTGTATTGTGGTGTTCTTTGCAATTTCTGCGTAAATATGATATTCAATTCTCATTTGTTTTCTAAGGGGTTCATATTTAGTTTGTAATGTGTATTTATTTACGCATACTGATGCCCAACACAATTTCTATATCAGATGATGGTGCTGTCAGCGCCATTAGTTGAAAACTGCTTTCCTGTCAGAAGCACCTGGCTTCACCACCGGTTTTGAAGAGTTCGTTTGCTGAATGCACAATGTTGTATTGTTTTTCTTTCTGTTCTTTTCCTAAAGATGTCTGATCACCCTTTCGGAAATGTCGCTCCACTCGGACATTGTTACATAGTGATTTGGCTGATTGTGCTAAATGGTTCGTTATTGTATTAAGCGAATCGTTGCTGCATTATATATATGTAAATACAAAGAATGAACAAATATTTTGAAATACATGTAATTGCATTTCCATGGACACATGTTCCATTAATTTAGATTACTATTAAAGTACGTTTTAAGATTCCTGTATTTGTAGTCATAATTAAAGTAATCCGTAAAAGGAAACGACAATATCGGTTAACATAATACAAACATGTCAACTTTGAATAAATAAAAGATAATATTGTGATAAAGCTAACAGGAAATGTTTGATAGATTAGTTGATAAAAGATCTAAATGAGCTATTCAGAAAACATACTAGTACATTTGTACCTAATATTATTAAAACGACGGAGAAATCAACGAAAAATCGAATTAGCATGATTATTTGGTTTCAATAAATAGACCATATTAGTGCAGTGTACCCGATAAACATTATGTGATAAAATTTGTCAGTGACTTGCGACAGGTCGGTGGTTTTCTCCTGGTACTCCGGTTTCCTCCACCAATAAACTTGACGACAAGCTATAACTGAAATATTGTTGAAAGTGGGGTTGAACACAATAACCTTACAATATAAAGTGCCTGTACCAAGCCCGGAGAGATGATGAATTATATATGTTAGGGGGGCATAAATTTTCTTCCGTATCTACGAATGTCCGATTAGATTTTTGATCTGTTATCACGGTATGGTATTTTTTGCTTTTCATCTTATACTTTAATATAACAATCGTATATAAGGGTTACATTGGAAAAAATGCTGAATGGGCTTGATAATTAGTTTAACAAATTTGGGATAATGTTTTTGGTTATTTTCATAGTGATGGTAATAAATTTTATTTTTACTATATTGTGTTGTATAAATAAGGCACTAAACTGATTCTGTTCAGGAGTAAGATCATGAAATTTGTATATTTTCTCAGTTGGCTTTATCTTATGCATTTAGAGATCATTGTCCATTCATCAAGCAATATCGACATACATGACAACATTTCTTAAAATATAACACTCTTGGGATTCAATATACACTGATTTTTATTAGATCTATGATGTGGTACATATGGTATTCCGCAATATAGTGTAAAATGTTGAAAATAACAAGATATAAACCAGCTTACCGACAACCAAGAACAATTACGGTTAATTAACAAACATGTCTTTCCGTGCGTCACAACCAATTTCATAGTGTAAAACGACACCAAGAAACAAAAACAACAAAACAATAATGGAAATAATTGCGGAATGTGTTCATAGGACACGAATGCCTAGCATCCAGTTGAAGTAAACGTGGGAACAAGAAAAAATTGAAAATAACCAGAGGTAATCAGAAGCCGTAAAACGAAGAAGGATAGACACTACAATGGCCTAACGACAAAGAACAAAGGTAGAAACCATGACCCACAAACCACCTCACAGAAAATTAAAGATCGAGCAGCACTAATACCACCACTAAAACAGGGGGAACTGAGGTGTTCTGAAACGGTAGGCAGTTCATGCTCCGCTAGTTACACCCGTCGTGTTACTCTTGTTACAAACCAGGAGGAAATTCATGATTACAATCGTTAAACGTTTCAAGTGCTGACTTCAACTCAAGCACCAGGAGCCCTTGGTTCAGTACTTTCCATGTTAACAGTAATCCTCATTCGTGGAAATGATGAAAGGAATCACAAACTCTGGAATGTCATACCAACAGAGAGATTTATAGTCCATATGCAGATGCTGCAGGAATGTTCCAACAAATAAATAAGGAAAGTTCACAATGGGAAAATTGAAGTAATCTCTTTTGTCATACAGTTTCATTCTTTGCGTGGGAATAGTAAAAGGCGTAATAGCTCAAGCTAAGCGCGAGCTATGTATTTCGGTCTTTTATGGTCCCCAAACTTGTACATGCATCTAAATTTCAACTGGTTTGCTTAAAGGGAATTGACGCAACCTACGGACATGTGTAAAACGCAATTCTCTGACGATTTCACCCTGTTCCCTTAAATGTTTATCCCATCTAGTAAGAAAGTTGTGTCCAATATATATGCATCAACCCAATATTCAGCTAGAAGTGAGATTAGGGATCATGCAATTTTAGAATTCATGCACCAAGACTTGAAAATCATCCGATCAGAACACTCGTAATATAGGGAAATTTACACATTTATTCTCGACAAAACAATGACTTTATATGATTTCATTTTGGTTTAACAAAAGCGACATATATCAATTTTTAATTTCTGTTTCTATTGTGTTTGGCTAAGTGCGTCCATAAAGGCATAAACTAAAGTACTAAATTACGTTCTTTTGGGATTCAAATACATAAAACTTTCGTGTTGGTTACAAATTTTAATATAGAACTAAGCAACGGATAGTTGGAGAAATGTTATATCTGCTATGTACGAGACGTTAACAAACAAATTGATTTTTATAACTTTAGATTAAGGAGATGTATTTCTCAAAATCCAATAGATTGTTATTTATTCTACACTTAAAACTTTTTGAATGATTATTTACTTCCATGTCGTTTTTATTTCATGAACCAATCGCCCTCAATTTACTAAAAAGTAAACTCTAAAACAAATACAAAGCCTTAATTAATAGGTGTCGTTTGTGAAACATTATACATTGATTTTGGAGGAAACATCCGTATCACTTGATTGCCATGGAGATTGAAATCTTCATCCATCACACTTTTTACTTTGTGAAATAGCAATAGCTTGCTAGTGATTTATTTAAATGTTTTGGCCCCACATTTCTGTTGTAAATCTTTATGTCGACAAAAAGCCGGAGTTTTCCATCATCATGAGAAAACTAATAATACCTCATTCATTGGCAAAAAAGATTTTCAATCGATTCATGCAAAACATTGCTACTGAATACGAGATGCTCCTTAAATCTCCATGTCAGAATTCTGAACGAGAATCATAAATCTATTGTCAATTAACTTTTGTTAAAAGAAGCTTTATTGTATGTTAAGCCTATTCTCTAGTACCAATCGTCATAAGCAATATATTATATATTATCCACAAATTGACCATTTTTGTATATCTTCGGGATTTCTTCAAAAGACGTATTGAAATTGCGTGAAATTGACGATAATAAACACCCTACTTTTTGTAAGAGGCGTACTGTTAACTTGTTGTTTCATTTGTCGCTAAACATCAATACTTATTCCATGCAACGAATCCATTATCAAAGAGAAACAAGTAATAATGTAGAAAATTAGATCTACGGCATGACCTTTTACCGACAATTAGAATCTATCTTAATAGTCGATCTTTAGTTTTATATGTATGTTTTGTAGTTCAGTGTTTGTTCTTTGTCTTTTTTCTTTTGACCATTGTGTTGTCTGTTCTTCTTCTTTTTGGCCATTGTGTTGTCTGTTCTTCTTCGATTTAAGGATTTTGATTACCCCTTTGGTATCTTTTGACCATTGTGTTGTCTGTTCTTCTTCGATTTAAGGATTTTGATTACCCCTTTGGTATCTTTTGACCATTGTG
>MJUT01059077.1:341326-360254 GCA_002080005.1 Gigantidas platifrons | reverse complement strand
GTGTGTTTTAGTGTAATGTTTGTTTTCTGTATACTGACAAGTGTACATATTAGGGTGTGTTTTAGTGTAATGTTTGTTTTCTGTATACTGACAAGTGTACGTATTAGGGTGTGTTTTAGTGTAATGTTTGTTTTCTGTATACTGACAAGTGTACATATTAGGGTGTGTCTTAGTGTAATGTTTGTTTTCTGTATACTGACAAGTATACATATTAGGGTGTGTTTTAGTGTAATGTTTGTTTTCGTCTTAGATATATGACACTACTATTGCAACAACACCTATTGTTATGAACGCTTCATATAGACATAGCGGCTATTGTAGCATCTGGCTAAATTGAAAATAATGCACATTTGCATTGATTTGCACTTTAAAATGCATTGTAAATTTGAAAATAAATGGATTATAACTGTACAGGTTTTTTTTCTGAAAAGGTGACTGTATTCCATGTATCTTGCAGCGGCAAATGAAAAAAAAATGGAAAGATAAATAATCGTTGTTATTGGAAACTACTTAGTCTATTTGGATGATGTTTACATTTTCTCGTGGTAATTTGCGAACTATGAATATATTAGATGTAAGTGTAATATTATTCCTGCTCGCTCATTTTGACTTACATGTCACTGATGTTTTCTTGTCTATCTAAATTATTATTAGGCTTTCCAATCTGTTGACCTTGATCGTACGCGATGAAGGTTAAGCCAGAAAATGTTCGGGAGCATTCATTTAGATATCTAAATTTTCATTATAATCTGTAATGCAGTATGTTTTTCTTCTTCTCCTCCAGATTACCCTTCTGGAATCTTCAAACTTTACTTACATCTTTTTTAATCATCTGTTTTTGAATTTGGATAAAACCTCTAATTAAATGATCTTCACATTACGTAATGCTTTAATGTACCATACGAGTCCAGATATGTCTGAATGACCAACAAAAGAGTAAGGAAAAGCAAAAGTAACAAGACAAGCTTCTTGATTAAAATAATAGTATTTTAAACGATGCTGTAATTGTCGGTTAGCTCTTCGTAACAACATTGTTTTACTGACTGATTGTTTTACGTCAAGTGAGAGAGTAGTTCAGAAATATTCATGGATGAACAGGTTTAGAAACAATAAATCGTGTAAGTAAGAATGTGGTATAGATAAGGTTCTATGTACGGAGATTTTCATTACCACTATAATTTTCTTTAACATACAAAAAGTGTGAGATTCTGCAAACAACACTGATAATTTTTAAGCAGACACAATCCAAGTGAAATGTCTAAAATCTTTCTCAAACACATGCATAATGTTTGTTACACACATTAATCGATCAAAGCATATTTATAGACATTAAAATTGACAAATTTATTAATATCGTTAAACGTAAGATAATGATAAATAAATATAAAAGTAAAATATAGATTTAATGGAACAGAGATGATCACCAGACTCCAAAAAACTATCATAATGGAAGAAAAAATAGCAACAACAACAACAACAACAACAACAACAGCAATAACAACAATACGGACCACTTCACCGGTAACCCTCGAATTCCCAAACAGTATTCACTAACACAGAGCCCTACGCTTTGATTTTGGACGGATATTAAAGCATGGTGGTGCTAAATCGGTTGTTAGACCCCCCCCTCAAAAAAAAATCCCGTAATATTTAGGTCTCAACTGGTCATATCTGATTCTGAGTTGAACATTCACATGTGTTCATCAATATATTATATCCGCATTGTTGTTTTTTTGTTTGTCTCATGCTGTATAGTCTACATTTCACATGGATATTCTAATTGTTGTATTGATATAAATGTTAATACTTTGTTTTATTGTATGATTGCTGTCTATTTGATAATAACATAACATGTGATTTATCTGCTATTCCCCCCTCCCCTAAGAATTCACAGTGGGTAAAATTCGCGGCTTTAAAGTAAAGTATGGAATGGTCAACAAAACTTTTCAGATAGTAGAATTGTCGCCGTTCCATCATGTTTTCCACATCAAAGTTTGCCAATATTTACCCTCTTCATGATATAATACATTTAAGTACTTGTTGTCATGTCTATGGAGATATTCCCATGTAATTACAAACGTGTCAAACTATTGTATTTAACTCCCTAAACAATCATGTATCATCTAAATGTCCCCCCAGTGCTTATGAAAAAAAAAGTAATTCATTAAGCAATACTGGAAATGCGATCCTCAATGACAGAAAATCATAGAAATTGCTTTGCTATAAATTAATTTTATTTCGGAGCCTTAAACAAATTTCCGTGAACGCTGTAATAAGTAAACAGTACTATGTTATGATTCGACAGTAATGGATGATGGTTGGTCGATTTTATTGCATATGTTCCGCAAAAATGTTCCACAATTTAATTCTCATGTGCATATTGGAAATAAGCGGAAACGCTTTAATGTGTTATCCTTGGAAGGATATCAACTTAAAGTGCATTTTAACCTTGATACATTGTTTTATATAATTTTATATTTGTATATTTTTAAACTACACTAGATTTAGTTGGTATCTGTCCTAAATGAATTTTACCTTTACCTATTTTATTTATAAAGTACGTTTGATTTAAATCTAACTAAAATATTGTATGTGGCGCGTAATGTTTTGTTATGACGAAGGCAGGATAACATCTTCAGCTAGAAGTTCGAATAAAAGAACAATACAGATACGGAAATAATAAGCTTAAACAAGGAAAATGAATAAACACAACCGACGAAAATCCCAGACAACGCTAACTCTCTACCAAAACAGTTAGAGAGACGAGTTCTCACTATCATAAAACATTCGAGTACGAGGTTTGTACGCATGCTCAAAAACATGACCAATCAGAACGTCATATCCAATAAATACAGCATTCTGATTGGACGATTTTGGAGTATTAGTACGAAACTCGTACTTCAAAGTTTTATGAATGTGAGTTCTGGTCACGAGCTTCCGGTAAAAAAAAAATCTCAGACTTATTTTTTTCAATACATAACAAAAGATAGAATTTAGTAAATATTCTGAATGGTTGTCACATACAGCCATTACAGCTTTATGTTTGTCAGATGTTTCTGATGAACATAGAAAACCACTGATTAAATACAAAGGACTCAATTATCAACCAGGAAATATGTTGAGAATCTTAGCAGATTATATATATATAGCAACTCTCTGATAACATTTGCCGCACACAAGTATATTATATTCATGAACAATTGATCCAAAATCATAATAAATTCTGATTTCAGTATACATTTGAGATAAAGAACATATCAGATTGCTATAGTCTATACTAACTTGAACTTTTCGGATATTAGCTGTACATTTTATATAGTATCCTCTACAAACAAAATTTACCATTAACATACAATTTACTAAAGTTAGGGAGCATAATTAGTAAAAACGTAATTAATAAAACCATCAAAACATTAACCATCAATGCTGAAAAACATGACCTGAGGCACGTTTGAAGATACCAAAGAGGTAATTAGAAAATTCCCGTCCTTGTTTACTTGTTCAGGACTTTTCACCTGATTTTTAACATTGGCAACACGACGGTTGCCACACCCTGGGCACCTGAGTCAATTCCCGGTTTGTAGGCATGGTGAATGTTGCTCAATCATTAGTTTTTGTTGACCTTTTCTTGTCCTTTTTGTCATTATTTTTAGCCATGGCATTGTTAGTGCTTCTTCGATTTACGGTGTCTGAATACCCCTTTGATGTCTCCAAACTTTTCTTAACCAATTAATCTTAGTTGTTATCAATTGCAATGTACTGTATTAGAAACCCCATGTAAATAGCATGGTAGCTGATATAAATTATATTGCAGCACATGAACTATATTACGTTGACATCATGTATGTGTGAATTAACGTATCAAATTGACCTACGGGTATTTTTGAATTTAATTTCTATATGATATGCTTCTTTTGTTTTGAATTGCAGTTATGTTTATGAAAAGAAAGTTTAAACAGTGATGGTCAACAATTCCACCAATATCAACAAACCGAACATTCATCTCTTACCTCCACGAATGGAACACTGTACTGTTCTGGGTCGTTCTATTAATTTCAACTTGAATAAATATAGTATAACTAATCGTAGATTTTGAATATCAAAATAAGACCACGAGAGACCGAAGTACGCATAAGGATTTAAACGAGTGGGCGGAACTTGTTCCGTCCACGAGTTTAATCCTTAATGCGTATTCGGTCACGAGTGGTCTTATTTTGATATTCAAAATCTATGATTAGTTATACTGTTTATTATATAGATTTCCAAAATGTCTTTTATATTATTTTATTTAATTTGTATATTTCATTCCACGCGTATGAATCTACGAGCAATGATAGTGTGTAATTAATATGGCCGCACATTCAAGTGTTGTCGCTTCGATGAAAAAAATTGGAAATTTAAATGAAGGACGAGTTTCTGAATTTTATTTGAATATGGGCGGATTTGTAAAGTTGTTGTGGAAAAATTCATTGCAATTGTGACTAATGTCAGTCCGATTTATCTGAGGAACCAGGCACGATGTGTTATTATTGTCCGAGTCGTGTGTATTTCATGTGTAACAAAATTCGAACTAAGGAATGAATCAATGTCCTCAAATGAAACGTTTTGAAATCTACCCGACTGGGCTTTAGTTTGATATACATTTTCATTTGTATTGCCATTGGAATTTGGAACATTTGTTTGGACATCTAGAATATTAAATTCTTGCATTTCCACATTTTCCAAGTCAAAATCATTTTCTTCTAAAAACTTGGAGACTACAGCTGCCGTATATGCGTCAAAATGATCAGACATTTTGTTTTGTTTTTTTTTATTTTACGATTGTTCAAAGCAGACGATTTTTCATTGAAAAGGGGTGGTGAAAGGAATTAGGAAACTGACAATCTACAATGCACTTTTAACAATGCCGTTGTTTGTTTATAATTAAATCTGTTGTGTTATGCTAGTGAAATGATTCGATTTAGAATAAGCAAGTGTTCGATTTTAACGTATCAATAAAATGATTCAATTAAAATAATTTATAAAAGTACTAAAACTTTTTCATTTGTTTAATTGTTTCAGTTTACAATCATGTGTGTATTCACCGTAACACAACAAGGGACGTAACCACTACACTTAAAGTTGTCTAAAAGTAGTTCTGGCGGGAAAAAACTGATATTTCACATGTGAAATATCGGAATTTATTTCACGGATAAATCTCCATAATTCACACCTATCTATATAATAATCTACGTTCATCTATGTACATAATGATTGTGTTATTGTTCAATACTTCTGGGTATTGAGGAAGTACAAACTTTAATGTTTTCTTATCCTACTATTTATAGACTGAAACCAATAGAGTTCACCTTTTGAATATAAGCATTCACGTGGCTTACGTTCACCCCTGTTTTTATGGTGTTTGGGTTGCTCAAGTTTGTTCGTTTGTCCTTTTTTTATTGGCCCGTGTATTGTCTGTCCTTCTATGGTTTACGGCTTCGGAATCCCACTTTTATAGGTATCATCAAACTTTGCTTTCCCTCGATAACATATCCGCCTAGATTTTTTTTAGATTTAGGTTAATTAAGTGAATGGTCGCATCGGTGTTCTTGCAATTTGTTTACATTGGCGACTTATCTTTAACTTATTATCCTTATTTTCAACATCTATTATACATACATCCAGCAAGATAAATGAGCAATTTTCCTTTTTGAATAAATAATTTGCAATCGTGCTTATTTGAACTTGCGAAATACTTAGTGTCTTCGAACGCGACATCCATGCAGAAGAAAGTACTTTCAGCTGGTACTGCAATGATAAACCTATTACTGAATATAAACAAACTCATTTTATTCCTCTACAAAAAACCACGATGCTAAAGCAATTTGTATTCGTCAGATAAGCTACAAAATCTTTAAGTATGCTAATTATTCGCTGGCATTCAAACTTGATGTCAAATCTAAGAAGACGGGATATAATCAGATGGCTCCTATTATATATATAATACGTATTCTTCACTCATTTTAATATAGACAATACCATCTATTATATCTCCTATACACACATGGCGTCATCAGAACAAATGGGTGTATAGATACAAGGAAAATTAATTACAGAAAATAATTGTGATTTTTTTTTGCAAGCATTCAGATTTGTTTGGAATTATTTTTGTAGTATATGCCACTGTATTTCTAATGAAAGGATTCTCTTTCAAAGCAGCTATTAACCTCAGAAGTGTGGACCTTATAAGGAGATACCACGAAAATAGCTATTAACCGTACCAAAATTATTTAAGCAGAGTTTGAAGATACCAAAGAGGTAATCAGAATCCATAAAACAGGACAGACAACACAATGGTCAAAAGAAAAAGGACAGAAGGACAAACAACGAGCTACAAAACATTACACATAAAACTATAGATCGAGTAAAATGAACCCCACTAAAAACCGGGGGTGAACTCCGTAAGGGTAAGCAGTTCCTGCTCCACTAGTGACACCCATCGTGTTACTCTAGTTAAAAACTTAACAAATTTTTCCTTTACTGAAAAATTAATAGCAGTCAACGGTTTAGTATAGAATACTGATTATCTATTTTGTATTTCAATCTTCTTTTAGTTGCCACCAGTAGAAACAAAACACATATCAATATCTTTATTTTTTTTTATTTAAAGCTCATGTACAATATTCATAGTATTATGACATTTATGACTGATTCGGCATAAAAATTAATTTAAAAAAACAAAAACAAAAACAAAAACAAAAGGAAAATCAAGAAAAGGAAAATAATTCATATTTGTAATTCAAATGAGATTTATATATTTGACAAATTTTGTTTCATTATTAAAATCATGATTAATTAGATTAATCACAATAATTATATAAACGTTTTATAATATATATACCTCTCATACATTCAAAATGTAAAGTAAGTTCTGTACATGTCGTATCAAGCGTTAGGGTTAGGGTAATGGTATTTAATATTTCAATAATCACACTACTTCCGTTTTTCATTGAAATGTTACAATATGATTGGTTATAAAGTGGTCACATGATTATAAAAGAGATGTTTTACATCCCAATAAAACTCAATCCCGAACTTGCACGTGCCTCCATGACGACGTCAGATGTAAACAATCAATGGCGTAGTAATTGCAAACAGCAAATAATCTAACACAAATAAATTTCACAACGAAAAATTCAACTACATGTATATCAAATTTTGGTGTGATTTAAATGTAATTATAAGAATTGAATGCATTTTTTTGTAGTTTTATAGGTGTGTAAAAGCGTGGACCGAGGCAATTTTTTTGTATGAAGCGCTAGCGCGCTTCATACAAAATATGCTTCGGTCAACGCTTTTACACGCCAAAAAAAAAAAAATACAAAAAAAAATGCATTCAATTCTTAAGTAATATCGTGATTTCGTATCAAGTCTTTACTATTACCATAATGACTGTGCGATTCGTACAAATAAAAACAAGCTATTTAAGTACGGAAATATTGATAGCAACTAAGATTGTTTTTCTTAAAAACAAATATCTAAATAGCAGCATAATTGTTTGATTGTTATTTAATCGCTATCCATTGATTTCAATCAATGACAACCAAGCCTTGGTAAATAAATAAACTGATAATCTGCATTACCGGCAAATCACGTTATAATATGACGTCTAATTTAGTAGTTATACATACACTCTATAGGAGATTCTAAAACAGAAGTATATTGGCAATGTTTAAGTAGTAATAATGAATAAAATCTATTGACTATAATAAAATATATGCATAATGTCATGTTTAATTTAGCAATAATAAATAAAAAAATATTGACTTTTACTTAACAAAGCAATAATACAAGGTTTATTTATATTTGTATTGGTGTTGTGTCTGTATCTCAATCAGTGTTAATTGAAAATCACCATTGAATACTTTGTTTTCGTCTTAAAATAGTAATGGTATAGCACTAGGATTAAGAACGGTCAGAGATACCAAAGGAGTAATCAGAAGCCGTAACTCAAAGTACAGACAATACAATGGGCAATGGAAAAGAACAATAGGACAGACAATCACTAAACAGAAAATTAAAAATCGAGCAAAGTGAACCCCACTTAAAACCGAGGGCGAACCCAGTTGCTGCGAAAGGGTTAGCAGTTTCTGCTCCGCTGGTGACAGCCGTTGTTTTACTATTGAACGACACGAACATCATCTGATATGGAAATAGTGTTCAACACTAGTATAACTCAGTACTAATAAATAGAATGTTTGAGACGAATGTAGAGTATACCAAGATAGAAAGGATGTTCGTCCAGACGATCCGATTACACAGCCATGGCAACATAAGGTTAACACAAAACAACTTAATAAAGATCAGACAACACCAACTCCCACAAAAAAACCTTGAACTGAACAGGGTACAAAGGCTTGGCCAAAACAATTCTCTATAAAAATAAAAAAAACGCAATTAGATTAGGTAGTCGAAAAAAATAATATTAACGGAAATTAAACAAATATACAGCATAGCAATCACAGAACGAAATTCGTTTGTAACCACAGCTCTATGTACCCTAAAGCAAATGTGAAAGGTCTCTTACGTGCATCTTAACGATACTTTTTATTCTGTGGACAATGCTATATCTTGTCATATTTGTCGCTTTGATTTCCACTATTACTCAGTGGTGCGAGGCTATCACCGAGACATAAAAAACAAGCTGGTTTGTATCAGTTTGATCAAGGAAGAGATAAAAAAAAGTATTATTTAAAACAATCACTTACATGTAAGTAACTTAAGGAACAATATTCAATTAATTTAATTGTTTAGTATTGCCATGGTGATGAATATAATTATCACACCATATCAGTTTTTCAACTGATCGTTACATTTTATACAGTAATGTGAACGCAAATAACTAAAACATGTCACAATATATTTTACTGAGTTGGCATTTTTTTTATGTAATTAAGAAAAGTTTAAATAGTGATGGTCAACAATTCCACCAATATCAACAAAACGAACAAACACCTCTCACTGGGAGGCCGTCGTGTTCGTGATCGTATGGTAGTTGGATTTCCAACTACCTTTGCAATCAGTGCCTATCACCACAGAAGTTGTGAGTTCGAATCCCATTCTGGCGAGGTTTACTCGATACAACATTATGTGATAATATTTGTAAGTGACTTGCGGAAGGTCGGTGGTTTTCTCATAGTACTCCAGATTTCCTCCACCAATAAAACTGACCGCCACGATATAACTGAAATATTGCTGAAAGTGGCGTTAAAGAACATAACCCTAACCTTACTCCTAAGCACCTCTCACTCCAAATAATTGAACATAAAAAGACGACGATATACTAGGGTGGAAATCCATATCCTGACTTAGGACGGACTAAAACATGTGTCAGGGCTAAGAGTTTTGACTTTCCCTTTGGAAGATTGCTCGGTGTTCGGTAATTTTGTCATTACCCTTATTGTTTTGGTACATTTATTAATTCATTCTTATTGTTGATTCTTTCTCGTTGTATACACTATAGCCTGTACGGATATCAATCTGAAAACAATGTAATAAGATTCATTATTAATAGGATGCATGAAATGAAATTCTCTGTTACTCGAATATTTACTTTCTGTATTATTTCGCACAACATGTTATAAATATTGAGTTCACCATACAACACGAATTTCAATAAACACATTGAACAAAGAAGGTTATTGGTGAGATCACAGGATGTTATTCATGACAGTTTTTATACCGAGCTTAGAGAAACTATCCAAATACGTTTCAGTTTCGATGTAATTGAAATAGACCAAAAGCTTTAAACACTTCACAGATTTCAATCAACTTTAAATTACAATAAATTAAAGTAGATTGGTAATTGATTTACATCCCAAGTGAATATTTCAGTCAGACTTAATCAATATCCAAACATTATTACACGAAAGGCGATAATGAAATACTTTTTAATTATCAACATGGATTCTCTGTAGAGGAACCAATCATATTGTAGTTTGCTCATAGAGAATGACAATTACCATGGGCATTCAATTGTATTGACAATGTTAGAACAAATGTTCATATTCCGAAAAATCTGTAACTGGCAATTTCATTACTACCGACACTGTAAGCTGTCATGGTTGACAAGCTGGCAACATTAATCATTGTCTACTTATCAATCAATGTCAAAAACTCCAGACATACAATATATATAGGCATTCCAAGTGTTGCCCCTCGATTCCTCAATCTAATTGTCAACAGGGTATGTATTAAACTTAATAGCCCAAACATTTCTGGACAGAATGGAGCTTGGTGTAATTTAATGTTATCACACGAGAGTTGACATATTCATGCATTTTAGATAATAAAGCTTTCAATGGATGTCAGATTTAATTGATCATATTTGCTAGTTTGTATCGAGGAGGAACGATGTCCACGTTTTGATCAATGTTTGATATTGAATGTAATAAAGACAAAAACGTATTTAATCTAGTGCGCATGATGCATTCTGGAATAACCTTCATCATGTACATTCATAGAACCATATTAAAAAAATTTGTGAGCAGGTAAACCAATTACACGAATGAAATCTGAAAACATCAAAATGTCGATAAAAGTGCAATATCAAATACCAAGATCAACTAAAATGGTCAATAAAGTCTAGCAAGGTCGTACAATTCATACAGATTTATGACGAGTATATATACTAGTATAGATGACACGTATCAACACTAAAGCAAACATACACAAATATATTTACAAGCTTGAAGATACCAAAAGGGTAATCAGAGGACGTAAATCGAAAGACATACAGTCCAATAGCCAAAAGACATACAATCCAATAGCCAAAAGACATACAATCCAATAGCCAAAAGACATACAATCCAATAGCCAAAAGACATACAATCCAATAGCCAAAAGACATACAATCCAATAGCCAAAAGCAAAAAAGGACCAAAACAATGATATACAAAACACTAAACAGAAAGGTAAATACTGAGTAACACGAACCCCACCAAACACCGGGGTGAACTCATGTGCTCCAGAAGGGTGAGCAGTTTCTTCTCCGCTAGAGGCACCCGTCGTGCTATTCTAGTCCTAGAGCGGATGGTAAGACACGAATGAGGAAAGGATGGATCATATTCGTAGTCATTTGTGACTCCGTAACGGTTGACTAAGTTGGTGGCGATTGTAAAACTGTCCAAGTAAAGATCTCCATTTAACAACTAGAAACCCTTGTGTCAGTAGCATCCTTGTTAGCAGCAAGCCTCTATTAAAACAATCATGATGGTACAGATAAATGGAAAGTTCACAATTGGACGATTGAAATAACACTTTTTGTCGTAAGGTTTGGCTCTGTACAGACCAGCCACTGTCAATTTCTAGGTAAAGGTCAAGGCATGCAACAACCCTAGCTGTGGAATCATTTATTTTAAGCTCAAGAGGATAGATCATATGCAATCAAATTTGGAATTATTTAAGGAAAGGACATCATCTATAGAGCAACATGTAGTATTAATGGATCAAGCTAGCTTCTTTTCGTTTTTCTTGATAAGCTACTGCATGAAGTCTGCCTCATCAGAATAAATATACAAGTCAGCAAGAAGAGCACAGTTGGTACCCATAGGAATGTCGATTGTGTGTTGACCATCAGGTCCACTAAGCATAGCAAATCAAAAGCAAATATAGTTTTAAAATGGGGTAGTGAAAACATATTCGTGAGAATGTAACGCATACCCAACAGCTTCTTCATAGGTGATATGTCGGAAAATACGTCGTTATAAACTATAAGATTGAAGACTTTTTTTTCATATGACAGGAAATAGTATGATATCGTTTTTTAAACGCATTTCCTTGTTATAAATATTACATGTTTATTGGGAAAAGAAGAATGTCGCTGCATCAGATAAACACTAATAACGTTAGAGTTATCAGATCAAAATATATAACCTGGATATAATTCTACAGAAACTACAGAAGAGAAATAGTAAAATAGCCATAACCCACTCATAAATGAAGGAAGTGTTATAATTCTGTTTCTCTTATAGAATGTTTCATGACATTTAATACCCATATATATATATATATATATATATATATATGCATAATTATAATCATGGTGTTGCTGTATTAAAGTTAAAAAAAAAACATCGCACCGTCAGAGCAGTCCAAAATCTAATAGAAAAACCGTAAAAACAGAGACACAAAAAAGACCTTGTTTGGTACGAATACTTCAATAAAAACTGGCGCAGAAAACAACCCTCTCAGTGATCATTATGAAGTCATGTAACCGTGTTTTCTACATGTTATTGTCAGTAAACAACCCTCTCAGTGATCATTATGAAGTCATGTAACCGTGTTTTCTACATGTTATTGTCAGTAAACAACCCTCTCAGTGATCATTATGAAGTCATGTAACCGTGTTTTCTACATGTTATTGTCAGAAAACAACCCTCTCAGTGATCATTATGAAGTCATGTAACCGTGTTTTCTACATGTTATTGTCAGTAAAATGCAAATCTTTACACATGATATAACTAGGTAATCAGCTCTCTGTAGAGAAAGTTGAATCTTAATCTTTATACATAATATATGTACTTTTTCTTTTGGCCATTGTGTTGTCTATTCTTCTTCGATTTACGCATTCTGATTACATCTTAGTATCTCCAAACTATTCTTATTAACATAGCCCTAACATATTTATGCAATATATATGTAGACATTACGGAACGTAACTGAAAACAATACAAGTATGTATTATGAAATTCATGTAATATCCGATATTTCTAATATTATATTTTATTTCAAAATGATTAATGAATAAACAAACAAAAAATCACTATTATTAATTCAAAATTTAATCTGAAATTCATAATAATACCAGGAATTGACAGATAATAAATTGACGTTGAAAATGATTTGCATGGAAAATAAACTATAATTAAGTACATATAATAATTTCATTCACAGCATTTAGAATCCCTTGGCCTCCAGATTTGTGCACAAAAAGTGGGAGTCTCGTTAAGAAACCAGACATTAGCAAGATACTATACTTTCAAACATGGATATTAATATTATTAATGAAATATTAATTCAGACTGGGCTAAAGTTTTTAAAAGAGACTTGCTATTATACAAGTATTGCTAAATAAACGTTAGACAAAAATGGAATCAAGAATGGACAATCCACAGTCATTGGCAACATTGGTCACACAAGAGACAGGACGATGACAAACAAATCACAAAAATACAACACAACACAGAAAACTAAAAAGATGAGCAACACATATCCCACCCAAAACCAAAAAAGAATTTCTAAATGTTCTCATTGTAATAGGGTGTGGTCTTATTCTGTAGAAGAGAACTTGGGTATGTTTCTTCACAGTTTGTTTATATCTGTATTGCTGTTGGACATCCAATTATAAAAAAAGAGGGTAGGGTAGTGATTCCATTATTCTGTTTAACCTTGCATGTGCCTGTCTCACGACAGAACCCGGATTCCCATGCGAATATGTCATTGCCTTTGCTGTGTTCAATTATTTGAAGTTAGATGTTCATTATGTTGCAATTGAAGGAATTGTTCATCATCGCTTTTTACACGTTCTTTTGATAATGCAATTAATTGTAAAAAAAAAAGACATTTATTATTAATTAGATTTAGTTTACATAACAAAGTACAAATTGCTTAAACAGTAAACATTACATTCCTCAAACAAATTTAATTTTCATTTTATTCTAACACGAACGACATTAGCAGAGGTTGTAACTTAAGCTTCAGAAATAAAACGTTGTTAATCAGATTGGTTTAGATAATATTGATTGACTTTGTTTTACAAACCAGTCAGATTTAAATGGCATTTTCTTGTTTTGTGTTGTATATTCTTTGTTGTTCTACACTATTATTGAAAGATTAAATTACCTTACATTTTAAGGTAGAGTAAACAAAGTCTAATAAAATGTCATCAAAGTTAATTCATATGAATGGGAGTATCTTAATTACATCTAAGATACTTTTATAATTAAAGCAAAATAAGTATACAATTACTTAATCATGGAGCAGACTTGAAAAAAGAAATCAATAATAAGATCGATTCATGAAAATTTTCTGTATTTTTTCGGATCTTTGGAAAAGGTATGTAACTAAATGCATTTTAGTTGAATAAAGAGAACTTAAATTGATGTCTTTATAGTGAGTCAGTGATTGTTGTTTAACGCCAACTCAGCAATGTTTCAGCTATATCATGGCACGATGTCTTTATTAGAATGTAATATAACATAACGATGGGAAAATACACCTACAATTCGAAAGAATGATAACCAAGCGTAAGAAAGTTTCCAGAACCAAAACAAAAAGAAAACTATTCCATATTATTTCACTCAAGCCATAAAGGCAAAGGGGAAATCAGCTTACAATCAAGGAACAGACAAGAAAGAATATTGACTGAAAATGAAAGGTTTATTGTAAATAAGCAATTAACCCTTTGATAGAAGACATTTCTGATGAATTTGGGAAAACGTTTGATTACTGGAAATCATATGGGAACTGTCTGTGCTCCCATCATTAATTATTTCTTTTACACTACATGTATTATAAAGTTAATTTATTTTTACATTACAAAGCAATGGTTCTCAACATAACCTTGTCCGTTAGGTAAATAATTATTATAGATACATAGAGTGAGTGAGTAATTATGTCTTAGCCCCAAATGTGCAATGTTTCAGCTATTTCATGGCGAAAATAAGTTACAATCAATGAAATGATGATGATGATGTCCGTTTTGTATTAGACCGACACGCTTAATTGAATATATATAGTGCTAGGTCACTGATACAACAGTCCCAGTTCGTGAGTAGACATGTTGCGCCACACGGACACATTATCCTGATTCAGAGCCAACCAGTCTGTGCTCTTACTTCGTTAATCGATGTGCTTATCAGAGAAGCAGCAAATACCAATTTCCAATCATTCGTGTGACCTGACAGGGAATCGAATACACAGTCTACCGCAATCGAGGCGAACATACTAGATATATAAAGGATATACATTAGCTGTTAATGAAATTATTAAAGATATTAATAACAAGGACCGTATAGCTTTTGAAATTACCTACTTCTCTTTCACGAAACCAATTGAACCAACGTTATGGAATATGCGATGACTTAAAGTGTTTTTGTTCGTCTACCATAGCGATTTGGTTCAGGAACTGCTTTCCCTTCCGGAGCACATGAGTTCACCTTCGGTTGTTAGTGGGACAATTTTAAGCTTTCTTTGTAGTGTGGGTAGATCATTGTTTATCTTTTTGTCCTTTTTCGTTTGGTCATTTCATTGTCTGTCATTCTTCGACTTACGGCTTCTGATGACCCCTTTGATATCTTCAACCGGTCTAATACATGATAAAACTAAATTACACGCTGCATTCGGTATACATATAATTGATTATAAATTAATCTTGTTAAGACAGCATATTTACAGCTTTCTTACAAACTACAAATTGTTTTAATAGTAGCTATAACCTGTAAATATAAATGACATTTGACAAGATAGTAACTTCAGCCATATAAATTAATGTTTTTATTCAGATTGGTTTGATAGAATTGATTGAATTTGATTCACAAACTAGTACTGATTAAATGACATTTACTTTATACATTCTATGTTTTTCCACACTAAACACCAGAAGCTTGTATCACCTTGTATCTCAATTCTGAATAACACAAACTATACTAAACGACATACTTATTTCAACGGGAGTCAATGATGTAATCACATTTAAATAAACGTTAGAGAATACCGAAGGGACAATCAGGAATGGCCAATCCAGAGAAACTGGCAACATTGTGCACACAAAACACAAGACGAAGACAAAAAAAAAAAAAAAGACACAACATAATATGTGTTGGACACCACTATAAACAAACAAACACAACTAACGTAAATAGGACATGATGTACAAGATACCTGCACATCAAAAGCAGAATAGTATAAAATTAATTATTCATGTATTAGTCTTGAACAAATAATCAATAAAGTAATCGAAATAAACATGTTACCATCAAGTTTTTAAAAATAAAAATGATGTAAATAAGCTATTCTGTGGTGTAATTAAATTAAGATAAAGTTGGGTTATTGCATCCTTAAGAACGTAGAAAAACTTGTCTTTATTTTAAAGTATGACATTACGATATTGTACAGGAAAATACAATGGTGACTTTGAAAGGAAGTTAATATAATTTGGGAAAACACTCACAATAAATATGATAAATAGTCGATATCTTCTCTATCAACACGTTAAGTCAACAGGCAAATCAGCAAAGTCAAACAAACTCGAAAAAAAACATGGAAATATTGTACTAAAATCAGTTTTTATTTGAAAAATCCAGTACATTGTACTTGATTAGAGCCGTATTGATTTCAATTTAAGGAGATTTCGTATCGTTGTATAAATCTACTAGAAATTTCAATTAATTTCTGGTCAGAAATACTATCATGTTACAGAATATGTATTTATTTATAGTGTGCCAAGCATCAATGCAAAATATATATTTATTCGATTTTCTGTACAGAATGCTATTTTTGTAGAAAAATATCTTCACACCATATAAAAAAAAAAAAAAAAAAAAAAAAATACCACACTGTCGGAACAGTCGTAGAAAAATCGTAGGAAAATGCAGAGTCGATACTCTTAACACGACAACGTTCAATATATTTCAAGTCTAAAATCAAACTATTCTGTCAATTTCCCCCCAAAAAATGTAAAACACTTGATACAAAGAGGTAATTCAACACAAAAGATAATACAGATACAATTCAATATGACAGCAAAAAACAAAAATGATCGATTGATTAATTATTGTTTAACGTTCAGCGAGCAGTATTTCAGCTATATGCAGGACGAGAACAAAGTTGATAATATATAAATAATGTCTAGAAATAATGGACGGGATGGGTAAACCGGGTCAACGACTTTTGACTGTCACTAAAAAAGCATGGAGAGTAAATATGTCTTTTGTAACGGATACAATGCCGCTACTCTTTTTCGAAATCTGAAAAGAGTTTTTTTTGCGTGTAGGGAGCGCGGAACTCTCCAAACACGTTATCTACTAATGTCTATGGTCGGGCTTTCCATATTATAATCTGACAACCCACATCGAGAGGGTTCCCTCTATCCATCACACAAGAACACACTGTGTTTGAACCTTGGGAACCTTCACCAGTACTCAGACAAACATATATCATATGTATACTGTGAATTCATGGATACCAATTTTTTAAGAAAAATTGTATTGTCATGGATATTGTTGGATTCCCTGCTATAGTTAGTACATATATGATAGACATAAATATTTGCTAACATCTTTACTTCGTGTTTAAATTTTCTCCACGAAATTAACGAAAATTGCTGCACATGTATACTATGAATAACAATGAATTAACAGTAGTTACTAAATCTGATTAAAGAAAGACCCGGATTAAAAACAGTTGAACAGCAAAGGTAAAAGACCAAAATATCGGATATTAGGAATTACTACAAAAACTTGAAATTAGATGTATTGTTCTAAAAGGACTAGAATATCATAACATAGGCCTATTTATTTCCAAAGCAATTCAAGAATAGACTCTTGAAGGTAGCACACACGGACAATTGACTTTCCCCAAATTATGACGATACGGACATGATGATCTCAGCTTTGCCACTGTTAAGAAGTAATACGAACGTCGCATATGGGATCTACGTGACACATGGTACATTACTCTACATCCCGACATTCTGAACTGTGGACTACATCTGACAAATAAATAATTTGCTCAAGGAAACCAACAACTTTAACTAATCTCTTCAAATGTTTTATGATCTTCCTTATGAATTAGTAGACCATTAAGGGATTTCCTTTTCTTATCTGGTTTAATATCAACGGCTTCAGGTACAGGAGTGTGACATCCTAGAATTACATCCTTAGAGAGAGAGGTAATAAGTATATATGTAGGAGCACCAGATGTGGTATTGGTTCAATAAACAAATTCAGAGGAAATATGTGTCTAACAGCTGATATCATGAAATATATAGCATGCAAACAATTTTTGTCGTTTTAGGTATACATTATAATTATTCACAAACTGACTCATATTTCATGAAGATGTTCGTGCTGTCTAAGATTTCGTAATTTGTATTGCTTTGTGTAATATACAATATTTTCAATTCTCGTTAAATTAATATACCATTATTCATCGTACAATCATATTAAAGTGTAACCGAACATTTTCTACTTCGTGATGTATTCCGTTAAACGTCAACAGTACGGAGCATTTTCTTCTTCGTGATGTATGCTGTTAAACGTAAACAGTACGGAGTATTTTCTTCTTTGTGATGTATGCTGTTAAACGTCAACAGTACGGAGTATTTTCTAATTCGTGATGTATGCTGTTAAACGTCAACGGTACGGAGTATTTTCTAATTCGTGATGTATGCTGTTTTAAAAACGTCAACAGTACGGAACATTTTCTTCTTCGTGATGTATGCTGTTTTAAAAACGTCAACAGTACGGAGCATTTTCTTCTTCGTGATGTATTCCGTTAAACGTCAACAGTACGGAGCAGTTTCTAATTCGTGATGTATGCTGTTTTAAAAACGTCAACAGTACGGAACATTTTCTAATTCGTGATGTATGCTGTTAAACGTCAACAGTACGGAGTATTTTCTAATTCGTGATGTATGCTGTTAAAGGTTAACAGTACGGAGTATTTTCTAATTCGTGATGTATGCTGTTTTAAAAACGTCAACAGTACGGAGCATTTTCTTCTTCGTGATGTATGCTGTTTTAAAAACGTCAACAGTACGGAGCATTTTCTTCTTCGTGATGTATGCTGTTAAACGTCAACAGTACGGAATATTTTCTTCTTCGTGATGTATGCTGTTTTAAAAACGTCAACAGTACGGAACATTTTCTAATTCGTGATGTATGCTGTT
>MJUT01059077.1:321858-332802 GCA_002080005.1 Gigantidas platifrons | reverse complement strand
TTGTCTGTACTTCTTCACCTTACGTCCTCTGATTACCTCTTTGGTATCTTTTGGCCATTGTGTTGTCTGTACTTCTTCACCTTACGTCCTCTGATTACCTCTTTGGTGTCTTTTGGCCATTGTATTGTCTGTACTTCTTCACATTACGTCCTCTGATTATCCCTTTGGTATCTTCAGACTTCTCTTTGTATTATTTTCAAATTTGTTTTTCCCAAGAATTTAACTTTTGTTGCCTGATGTTACATGTTGTAATTTTAGATATTTTAATATTTTATTATGATTAATAAAATGATATCAAACGTTCTTGTTCCAATAAAGCTAAATTAAAGTAATTTTACTTATATTTTTCCCTTTCATTTTCATCGATTTTATAATGTTTATTCAGAATGTTATTCGTTGTTTAATATTGAAATTTTTTATTTTATGTTGTCGTATTATGAACAAAATCTGTAATTACACGAAACATGATAAAAAAAAGTAATATACTGAGTCAGTCTGGTTTCAAATTTTCAAATTTCCTTTACTTTCCATTTGCGTGTTCAACTTTTAAATACATGCCATCTGATTTTTTATTATCCAGCAGAGTTTCAATTACCAACGGAGGAAATATACTGCTGCTAGTGCTTTTAAAGGGTTGAAATAAATATCAAGTTTTCAATCTCATATTGATTGTAGGCATGAACGGATTTATCTTATACAGCAAACAAAATCTTCTCAAACTGTGCAGATAGTGGAAGCGAATGAAGACAATAGCTATCCGATTACTACGGACGCATTTTAGCACCAAACATGAAACACGCTGTTAATATTGTTCATCAAGTTACTTTAAATGCGGTATAAAATCAATGCAAGATTAAGAAGAGTTTGAAGATACCAAAGGGGTAATCAGAATCGAAGAAGAACAGACAACACAATGACAAAAAGAAAAAGTACAAAAAGACAAAGATGTACGAAACATACATATACAACTAAAGATAGAGTAACAACATTTCCTGTCTGATATTTAGTTATCATGCAGCATCATTTTTATCATCTTCTGCTTTATACACTACACAGTTATCACTACGAGGGGTTGTTTGGGCCCCTATATCTAGTTCAACACCACCACTTGTTATTGAAGTGCCTGTACCAAGCCAGGTAAGTGACCAGTCATGTATTTGTATGTTAGAGTTATCGATGCCTGTACCAAGCCTGGTAAGTGATCAGTCATGTATTTGTATGTTAGAGTTATCGATGCTTGTACCAAGCCGGGTAAGTGACCAGTCATGTATTTGTATATTAGAGTTATCGATGCCTGTACCAAGCCAGGTAAGTGACCAGTCATGTATTTGTATATTAGAGTTATCGATTTTGCCTCTTTTTACGGTTTTGATATTTAATTTTTGAATTGTTCCGACAGTGTGGTATGTTTTGGTTTTCATTTTATTATGAAAACAGTATAATTAACAATAAAGATTTTGATATTTGATTTTGGAATTGTTCCGACAGTGTGATACGTATTTTTGGTTTTTCATTTTATTATCAAAAAGTATTATTAACAACAAAAATTTTGAAATTTGATTTTGGAATTGTTCCCGCCGTGTGGTACGTATTTGGTTCCCATTTTATTATAAAAAAAAGTATCATTAACAATATAAATGGCTTAAACGTCAATCATGTTGTATAACAATATCTTAAGATCACACAAAGATCGATTGTACATCATCAGACTTAATGCTTTCCCCTTAGACAGGAAAATGCTACTGAAGCAATGCTATAGATCGAGGACTAAATATACCCTACGGAGATCAAACGTTTTCTCTAGTGCCTCTATCAATACAACACTATAATTGTGTACAATTTCCTAAGCTAATTTGTCGAATGATACAACTATTGATCTCTTCATACACATTATCTGGTTCAAGGATTTAAGGCAACGTTTTACTAAGGTACAATTACTGTCAAATAGACATTTTTTTTAACAAAGTAATGACAGTAGAAAAAAAAAATGGTTGTACTTTCTAAAATGAAAGGGGATCAATAATAATTTCTTTCAAATGTCAAAATATAGATAATGTACAGTGCACAAATGTAAACTCTAAACTTTTCTTTTTCGCTTGTTTTTTTAGCTGTCTGCAAATCATTGTGAAAGTGAAAAATTAACAAAGAAATATGGAAAATCTATAGCATGACAAAGTTTTGATAGTATGATTTTTTTTCTTGGGACATGGTGAGGATTACTGGATGTATTGTTTTTGGTTATCAAATGTTGTGCGCACTAATTTAGATATATACGTTTTTAATTTTTTTTTAAATAGATTATTCAATATAAAAAACAAATAATGCGCCATTGTTCATTACAATTAACATTGTTTGATGCTATAGAGCTAGCTGCGACATATGACTGTATAAAAAATAAAACTAAAAGAAATATTTTGCTTGAATTGATCCAAACTCGACAGATGTTGTTTTTTTCTTCTATATACTGTCTTTAAGTAGAGATCGTTATACAGAAAACTTATTATTTTATTATTGCGAAATTGGTATGTAGTTAAATTTAAAAACACAACCCCTCGTGGTAAAATAGTTCTTGCCAGAAATGCAAGAAATTCTCAAGTTTAAGCGGCCATCACATAAGGGACAAAGTGGATGATGGTAGGAATAGAATTAATGAATCCAGATAGAGACATACGTCTTCTAGGAAAAGTTAGTGGTTAATTAGGGGTAATGTAATGGTTTTATCGCCACTTTCAACAATATTTCAGTTATATCGTGGTGGTCTGTTTTATTGGTGGAGGAAACCGGAGTACCAGGAGAAAACAACACCTGACCTGGCGCAAGTCACTGGCAAAGTATATCACATAATGTTGTATCGTGTTTTTGTAGAAAAATAGAAGCTGGTTTAAGTGATTTCAATATAAAAGCTGCTGACAGTAATTACGTTATGCTGCAGTTTGCTGCTTGCATATTAAATCACAAGGATATTAACGTTAGAGCCAGATTTTGACCAAGAACTTACAATTACTGAAGCAGCTTAAAGATGTTCTAGTACCCATGCAGCTAATGACTGTGTGGAATATTAAGCTGAAGGTGTTCTCTCCCTTCTGTATTAAAGAATTTAATGATTTGAATCAACGATTAAATTTTGTCTTTATTTACAATCTCAATGAAAGCAGTTTGAAACTTTTGCCAAGTGTGATACATGCTTTACCCTGTATTGTTACAGCTTTTAAATCGAGTGGCACAATCAAGAAGTTCCATGTTTTTATTTCTTTTAACCCTTGCATTCTCATTTTCTATTGAGTTGTGGATTTTGAAATTCAGAAAAGAAATATCTTAAATTCGGACGAACTTGCAAAGAAGAATGCAAGTAACCAAAAGTTCAACGTGTTTCAAGCAAACATTAAAATTACATGATTATGCAACAATATACTTGTTCTCTGTCATCAGGCAGTTAATAATTGCTCGATTGGCTTGAAACATTATTCACTCATTCATATTAAAACAACGTTGTATGCACACTGAAATGAAGATAGATTCTCGAAACATACTCAGTGAAATAGATGGTAAATTAATAGTGTCGTATTGGTGATTCTTTTCATTTTTATAAAAGTTTCATAGATCGACGTCTAACTCTGATATACATTATTTCCGTATTAAGATAGTGTTATTTACTTTTTTCAACTAATTGTTCGCCCAACGACAAAATAATTGTCCTGCAGATGCACAAAAACAATTTTGACAAGACGTAAAGCTTTCGGTAATCAAATGTGTTCAATGTTTCGTGTTTATTGGTTTAAAATATGCCTGTATTGTTAATTCATGCCTTGTAATTAGGAAAAGCACTTTGTAGGTTTTAAACTTTTCAATAAAAAAAAAGAACGGGTGATAAAAGGGACATTTTTATGAAGTCGAGAACAAGGCCAGTTGCAAATAAAGATTTTTCTTTTCTTTAAAAAAAAAAAAACAAAAAAAAACTGATTGTATATTATTCGTTTCTGCATTATATGGTATCCATTTAAGATATCTTGAAATGTGAAAATAGGATTTTAAGTATGAAATTCAGTTTAAATTTTGTTCTTATTACGTTGTAAGGTCCACAATCGAAATTTCCTGTATGTTTCCACAAAGCGAAATTTCGAAACTCGACATCACAGTTCATGAACATCTTATAGTCTGAAATACATATCGGTACCGCTGAGACAAATTTGAAATGCACATACAATTTTGGACCGCAATTTTGAGCTCTACATCAGGAAAAGGGACGGTATAAATATTACTTAAAATACATATGTCATTTTTCACAACATATAGAACATTGAAGATGATTTTTAAGATTTGCATTCTAATATAGGAATTTATATATGTAAGTAGATTTCTTCCAGCTTAAATTTTGCTAAAATTTTTATTTTTTTTTTGGTAATGTTATCATTATCATTTTTTTATTGTCAAACTTGAACAACTTAAAAATCTAATAAAAAATCGTAGAGACAGAGACATAATCGATAGCACTAACACATATTCATGACTGCTCACGTTCCAAGCTGGGTACGGGTAACTCCATTAGAATGTGTCTAGCTTAAACTAGCTTTATGCACCCAAACATCCCCTCTATCGAAGAAGAAGTTAACATTTTATATACGATTGGAGGCCAGCATTTCAATTTCATATAGAAAATCAAGGTTTTATAACGACTGTTGACGTTACTCTTAAGAGACAAACGAACACTGTGTGTATTAGGTTACATCAGTATGTTTATGAAGGATACACACACAGACATTTTCTGTACGAACTGCTTCCGCTCACAAAGAATATTCAGTACTTTGATAAGTTTTTTTTAATACGGCGAGTTTTAAATCTGACATTATCATATTACTGTCATGAAATGTTGACAATAAGTCATATTGTCATTACTTGATTCAATATAACTTTCAGTAGTTAGAGCACATGATATCCGCTCTTTATCATGAAATGCGGGTTTTCCTCATTCGATAAAATACGGTCAAGAGCTTGATTTCTTGTGTTGACGTTATGTTTTGTTAGTGCCTTTGGTATGCTTGATTTAGTTCGTTTTTAAATCTAATTTGGTTCACTACTCATATGACATTTAAACCTTAACATAACCCATTCATATAAAAAATCAGGTGATTTCTTTAATTTAAGTCAATCTAAGCGTAATGATCGGTTTGATGTTGTCAAGAGAACTCAACATAAAGTAATAAACACGTCGAAAAACATAAATTTCAATTAGATTTTACATCTGATTTGAGTTCACCGTAAAATGCACATACGTTACTTCCAGGCAAATCCAAATATAAAATGAAGAAACGGCTAATGTGTTCTATTGATCTATCTACCTTTTATTGTTTACAAATGTACCTAAGGAATTGGAATTCAGATTGAATTGCCAGGTCACTGAATAAAACAATCACGTTTGTATGATCAACTATTTCCCAATAATATTTGATTCAATGGTAAAAGACAATTATTCAATAAGGACTAAAACAGGGATACTTGAGTACCCATTTAACGATAAAAAGATAAACAACTGGATCAGCACTATGATAGAAATGATTAATGGTACAGTGTCATATTGCAAAAAAAAAAAAAAACATTTCCTGCAGGATACAATTGCTGTTTAGAATGGAAGGTGATTTTTCGGATAATAAACTCCGAGTATTTAATCATAGATAGGTTGGCCGAACACAATTTTCAGATATCTCAATTTGTCATTTCTGTAGATGAAGTAGAAGATGAAGGCGTTATAATCATAGGATCGGTTACGTCTACCGTCAGTCAATATTTCCTATAGAAACAAAACATAGATTTTATCTACTTTGTATTAGACAGTGAAATGAAAACACATGACATTTTGTCGGTTAAAACATTTCCAGTTTTGCTTTATTTATCATACAGGATTCCACGTATATTTTATCTTACTCGATGTTTAGTTCCATGTGTAATGTTATGTAGATCGTTGTTTGTCCCCTTGTCCTTCTTCATTTGGCCATTGTGTTGTCTGTCCTTCTTCATTTGGCCATTGTGTTGTCTGTGCGTCTTCATTTGGCCATTGTGTTGTCTGTCCTTCTTCATTTGGCCATTGTGTTGTCTGTCCTTCTTCATTTGGCCATTGTGTTGTCTGTCCTTCTTCATTTGGCCATTGTGTTGTCTGTCCTTCTTCATTTGGCCATTGTGTTGTCTGTCCTTCTTCATTTGGCCATTGTGTTCTGTCCTTCTTCGATTTACGGATTCTAAGTACCCCTTTGATAACTTCAAGCTCTCCTTATCCCGCAATATCTTATTTATGGTTCCTACTTTCAGCCACGTGATAGTCATGTTTGGTTACATAACAAAAGTTTATATGTACTTAAGGTGGTACCTTACACTTCAGGTAAAATTTGATCTGCTCGTTTAATTTTCTTATTTTTTTGGCAGTGTGTTTGAATATATCCACTGTAATACATATCAAAATTTTAACAAATTCCAACCAATAGACTCAGAGTTATAAATTCAATAGCCACATAGCAGCTTTTCTCTCTGTGGTTTTGATCACCGAGATACTTGAAATCTGCATACAAGCATCATATGATCAAAATGTTCAACTGATTTTTAAAGAGTTAGCTCTCTGTCGTGTTAGGTACCACCTTAATCATTGTGTTGTCTGGCATTTTTATATGTGAGGGTTGGTATCTTACCCACATGTGGAAAGCACTCGCATGACCGCATCATTTCACTACTGCAAAATTGGGATATAAGCATACAATATATATACAATACACAATACAAATTATAATTATAATACTTTATTTACCAAAAGCAATACAGCTTATAGGCATATATACATACAATCAATACAATAATATATTCATAGCGGAGCATGACAATTAAGTTAAGCAATTTCTAACCTTTTCAGCAGAATACAAAACTGTACCTAGATTATTTAGCTCTTTAACATTACAAGCAGACAATAGTTGTACCAGTTTAAAAGCAGATGGTTTTTTTCCAGTTATAAGGTTTAACATACTTTTTACGCATGTCATCATATTTTTTATACTTCAATATAAAATGAAATTTGTCTTCTATACATAAATCATTACAAAAATCACATATTCTTTCTTGTCTACCAATGTTTAAATATCGCCTCGTTTCAATCTTTAAACAATATGCATGTATACGATATTTACAAATCAAAGGTTTATACATATAATTCACAGGTCGGCTTGAATAAAACTGCAACTTATGAATATCATATATGTATCTATAAAAATACATTTAGGTGAATCTTCAAAGAATGCTACAGCTTCCCTTACAAAACAATCAATAACTCTTTGTTTAAATTCACATAAAAATTTATCTTCATCAACAACATCTTGAGAGATCCATATATCATTGAAACCATATCTACACAGAATATCTCTAATATTACCAGCCCAGTTAAACTTCTTATTAAACTTTTTATGACTTGATTCAAACATGGATTCATAACAAGTTTTTAATACAATGTTTTCTGCTTTAAAAATTTTACACCAGTATTTAAGCATTCTGTAGTAACGTTCAACAAACATTGCAACTCGTCCTAATTCAAAATAGACCGTAAAATTCACAGCAGACCTTCTTACTTTTATAGTTCTTTTCAAAAAGTTTAAATGTACCTTTTCAATATTTTCACCTTTATGTGAACCCCATATATCACATCCGTAATTCAATATACATGAAATATACGTATCAAACAAAGACATTAATGTTTCATGATTAAAACAGTCATCATGAATTTTGCTATACAAATTAAATAATGCTTTTCTACCTTGATTAGACAGTGATTTTTGAGTATGTAAAAAACTCCCATTATGATGGAATAATAATCCTAAATAAACAGAATCCTCAGATATTTCAACAGGATTACCGTTTAAAGACCATCTCTCTTCAGGCTTTACATTACCCCTACTTCTGAAAACTACAATTTTTGTCTTATTTAGATTTACATATAAACCATGATCATTGGCTATAACATTTACATAGTTTATCAGATTTTGTAAATCTTCCACATTTTCGCTGAATATGGCTGTAACGTCAGTATACATTAATAAAAAATAAGTTCAATTTTTTTCAATTCATAAGACTGACAACCTTGATTAATCAATTTAATCAACTTCTATATCATTAACATACAATGAGTATAAAAGTGGTTATAAAGATTCCCTTTGCATAAGTCCAACGTTACCTGTATATATATATATCTGAATAATTGCTATCTAATCTTACACAAGCCTTACGTTTTGAATACATCGACTTAATAACATTCAACAATTTACCAGTGATACCAATTCTGGATAATTTTAACCATAATTTAACATGTGCAACACTATCAAAAGCCTTGATATAATCTATGAAACAGCATTTACCCTTTCTTGATGTATTTGATATAAGTGAGTGAAGGGCAAAGATGGTATCTGTTGTCCCAAGACCTGGTCGGAATCCGAATTGCGCATCGGTTAAAATGTCATTTTCTTCACTTCATTTTAACAATCGTGAGTTAATCAACGAGGTAAAAAGTTTTCCGACATGGGAAATGAATGAAATCCTTCGGTAATTCCCTGTATCGTTAACATCACCATTTTTGAAAATGATAGATTTCACCCATAACTCGGGGAAAATACCGGACATTAAAATATTGTTAAAAAGTTTGCACAACACAGGAATAAGTGTTGTTTTACCAGTTAAAATGTATTCATAATACATTCATAATATTGTCTGCACCAACTGATTTGTTCTTTTTTAAAGCTTTCACACATTTGTCTAATTCTGCTTCTGTAAACGGCACATTCAGTTCCTCAAAAATGTGTTCTAAGTTTACATTATTATTATCGTTTGTGTTAATATTGCCTTTGTTCATTAGTTTACTCAAATGTTCTTCAAATTGTTCAATAGTTATTTCACTAAGTATCCGTTTCTTTATTCTTTTAAATTTTCGGTAAAACTTCTTCGGGTTCTTTCTCCGTAAATTGTTCAACATATTCCCTTGTTGGTTTTTATACTATCTTTTTATTTTATTTTCAGTCACTTTAGACTTTTGTTTAGCTATATTGAGTTGAAGTCTATTTTCTTCATTACGATTTTTATTAAATACGTCCAATGCTTTTTGGTACTGTCTATAAAGTTCTTTACAGTCCTCCGTAAACCAGGGCTTATCTTCCATATATAAGACGAAGACGTTGCTTATTTGACTGTATACAGTTTTCACACTTTTCTTTAAATTTTGACTCACACTTAGTGTATTTATCGAATATGTCAATTAAAAGTTTGTTAAAATTTTCGACACTTTCGTCAATATTATCATCTCGCTCCGTCATAGAAACAAGTAGATCTAAGAGGCGATGTTTGGGCCCATCAAAGTAGTTTAGCCCCACCACTATTTTATAATTGAAGTGCCTGTACATAGCCAGAAAAGTGAGCAGTCATGTAAGCAGTATGTTAGGGGTATCAATTTTTGCCTCTTACTACGATTTTGATATTTTATTTTAGAACTGTTCCTACAGTGTGGATTTAAAAAAATATCTTTTATTACTCCATGGTTTGACATTGGTATAAATGTTTCAACTAATCATGACGTGTCGAATACACATATCAAGCTCAACGTCTTTTAAAAATTGTATTTGTACATGTATAATGGTTTGATTTTAACCGCTTTCATTTGAGTTATTCTGAGAGTCAAGTTAATTTCCTATTTTTATCAGAACTTATAGTTCATTTTACTGCTCAATCTGTAGTGTTATGTGAAGTGCTTTATACTTCATTGTTCGTCCTTTTGTTCTTGTTTCTTTTGGTTATTGTATGGTAGGTCTTTCTTTATACTTCATTGTTTGTCCTGTTGTTCTTGTTTCTTTTGGTTATTGTATGGTAGGTCTTTCTTTATACTTCATTGATTGTCCTTTTGTTCTTGTTTCTTTTGGTTATTGTATGGTAGGTCTTTCTTTATACTTCATTGTTTGTCCTTTTGTTCTTGTTTCTTTTGGTTATTGTATGGTAGGTCTTTCTTTATACTTCATTGTTTGTCCTTTTGTTCTTGTTTCTTTTGGTTATTGTATGGTAGGTCTTTCTTTGATTTACCTCTTCTGATAACCCCTTTGATATCTCTAAACTTACTGTTAAGTATGGCACGTTGTGACCACTTACTTTAAAATCAATTATATAAAAAAGGAATCCAATAGTTTTAGTTACCGTTCTAATTATAAATTGGTTTCACATGGATCTTTTTGGGGGAGGGGATGGAATGATTCTCCCATCAATTTGGACGTTTTAAATTTCAACCATTTCGCTTCAGCATTACTATTAGTTATGTGTATCTAGTGACTGTAATTTCTTTTTCTTTACTACGTTCCTCTAGCTAACAGGCATTTTTCTCTTAGTAGCTCAGATTCTCTTTTCTATTGGGATATTAATCTTATTGAGGATTAAAGTAGCTATTTAAATACTGTCATGTATGTTGCAAATTTACAGTTCTTAATGCTATAAATGTGAAAACATATTACAAATATTGTTTGTGCTTAAAAATACCTGGATTTCAAACATCATATATCATGGTATTTTTGTTGTTGTGGTCATTGAGTTGAGGTGAGAGGGTGAGAGGTGATTGTTCGTTTTGTTGATAGTACTGGAATTATTGACCATCACTGTTTGTACTTTCTTTTCATAATATGAACAATTAGTGCATTAAGCGTTTTTAAGTAAATGACTAAATCTATTTAATTGATAGAAACAATTTAAAAAGACTTTCATATTATTTACATTAAAATTATAATGTTGAAATTAGATAAACTGGAAAAAAAAACAATATTTTATGTTCAAAATACAGCACACAACAGGATAGTTATTTTATGGAATATTAAACATTTGAATTTTTCCACAAACTCATGTCATATAACATTTAGAATTATGTTTGAGATTATAGCGTTCTTTGTGATGGCG
>MJUT01059077.1:285159-311051 GCA_002080005.1 Gigantidas platifrons | reverse complement strand
TATCTGTGTTTGGGCTGCACTTGCCTATAAGACACATGCTAGGTGTTATAAAGGGTTTGCTCGCTCGTCACGAGTGAGGTATGTTGATAAAAATAAGGAATCGTCATATCATCACAATATACCTTGTTGTCACATGATATTGATGAAAAAGTAGTAATTTGGCGTTCAGCACTCACTCACTCACTCACTCACTCACTAACATTGTTACGATTGTATATCCCATGGTATGTTAGAGCCGAATATCTGCTACATTTTCATACTGTACATGTCTATTGATTAGGACTACACATGTCAATATAATTGGACTTCACATGTGTATATATTAGGACTATGTGTATTAAGGTTCCATACGTCTTAATAGGGATGTTGCACAAATTGATATACCTACATTACTCGACGTACGTACGTATGGGGATCGTTTATTGATAGTTTTTTTTATAAAGGCGAGATGCGTCGTTTTATCGTTGTAATATTCAATTATATAGTATATACTATAACATTTTGTTAATTGAATACAATTTCCACTACTCATGTTTAACAAAGTATGATTTATCAATAGAAACAACTAAGGTGTACTCGCTTGATAAGATGATGCCTGTTACGTTTATGTATTCCCGCCAAATTCTTTACCTATCTCGACTTAACTCGACTTAACTATGTGACCTTGACCAAAAAAGGTGTATGTTTATTTATAGAAATGTAAAACAAGAAGTCATTTATTTGATACAGAATCAGAATCTGCGACCGATCTTTTATTTATTTAATTAGTTTGGAGTGATACCATATGTTTATGTTTTTGAATCATTTGTAATGACATAGAACAATCTATATATTAGTTGATTTCGAGAGAGGGTTAATTAATTGTTTACCTAATGAAAAGGGAATCACAGTTCTGTAAGTCTCTGCAATGAGTACTAATTAATATAAAAATATGATTTAAAAATGACAGGAGATATTGTCAAATGGTATAGCATATAAGCATCATTGTTTCCAAAATATATACTCCCTTATAGAGATTATATCTAAAGTTGAAAAAAAATATCCACTTGTATTAACAACATTCGTAGCAAAGCTGTATCAGGTAGTAAAACAAGAAGACATTGTAATATGCCAATATTTTTATTCCACAAAATGTCTACATAATTCTCCATTTATCAAATCGGCACGACGTTTTGAAAGTCCTGCGCAAAGTTCAACTAAAGATGACACATGCCAGCGAGAATGACGATAAATATGAAGCGAAATAATTACACGGAAAGTTTTCAGTTCGCCAATGACATGTTCCACATACACACGTCTCCTCCTGTGTAGACTGTTTACTTTTCACCGCCTCCGTTTTTCAAGTCTGGGCTGTGCAATGATTTCGTTGGACTTGTATGGAGTAACGAGTGGATACGTATTCAAACGTTAAAAAAATACGTGTTTTGCTTTTTCTACAAAATTCATGTTTTGGAAGTTTGCCCCTTTCTGACCACCTCAATGTTTCCCTCTCTTTCCTGTTCGCTTCTACTAAAGTTAGACCCTCTCGCCGCTGTAACTCTTTACTACTACACTACATATGTATGATGTAGGATGAAATACAGTAGAACTTTAGAGATTCAAAAAGTAGAAAGATCTAGATTAAATTGTGGATTTTTTTTAAATAAAAAAAAAGATGAAACTTTTACATTTGATATAGTAATGAATGTTCCTAATACGGTTCCGTAGCTCTTACATGTCATTGCATTATTATGTTAAGAAAACGATAACGATAAAAAAAAATATATGTCACCATTTTAGATAGAAACTGACCAATTGATTCTCTTCTCTGTGAGCGGAATAAAGATCATAACAAAATCATGATGCCGTTATTGAACCTCATGCTACTTAAATTATTTTGTACATGCATTTCGCAATAGATATACACGAACGATTCCTTTACTATCTGACCTATTACAGTGTTACTTTCTCATTTTGTTAGTTCACAGATAACGAGACTATAATGTTAAACAAAAATTCATTCCATCTAGTTACTTTGTGAAACAGCTGTATTTCCAAACATACGAGAATGATGTTGAGATGGTGAATAGTCACACACTTCATTTATTAATTATCTATATATAATACATTTCTCTGACGTCTTGTTCGAACAGTGGATTATTTTTTAAGAATCTACAATTTATTCTTTTGTTCTTGAATATATGAACTTTAACCTTTTACTATTTTAGGCTTAAACACACGTTTTACTTATTTTGGGACTTTCGTGTATCGAACTGGGCTTTTTAAAGTCTACTTTGACTTTCAAGACTTCCATCTTACCACTCGGCAAAGTTGACCACATTAATAAATTCTATAATTAAATATTTTTTTAGTATATATATAACTCTTGATAGTAAGCTTTGTTAAAAGATATTTACAATTTGCTTAAAAAAGCAATTGATCAATATATACAAGACATGATACAAGTATTTGAGTTCTGAAATAATTTATGTTCAGAACTGGCGAGTATTCTCGCAATACAAAAACAACCAACGAACCGACCGCAACTTAACAAATCAGACAGACCACAGGTGAACATTTGGGACACTTGAAATATCCAAATATAAACGATTCTATTCACTTGAAAGACCTTGAAATATTTAAATATAAACGAGAATCGAAAGCACGCATGCCGAAACAAATTTGTTGTTTATTTTTTGCTAATTGTGGCTTAGTTAGCTTTCTGGACATTAAAAGGGTAAAAATATAAAAATGAAAACACTGTTGCAGATAGAAATGTATTATGTAAGAGAATACACTCCAACTTGTAGATTCTTAAAAATAATCAACTCGACCCTTACTCTTTTTTTAAGAATCTACAGTTCGAGTGTATTTTCCACTACATTGGTAAAAGGTGTGTTCGATATGATAGATAAATTACTAGTGATTGTTCGAGCTTTCTCTGTGGGATTTTTATTAAATTTTAGTTTGCTTGATATTCGAAGAAAATATAGTATATATAAAAACTTGGAGTGTCCTTCAGTTTGAATTAACACATGATCAATTATTTTAATCCAACAATTAACAATATATGATCCCGTGTGTCATGCGCAGTGGAGTTAAGTCGAGTAATGTAGGTTATGTCGAGTAATGTAGAGTAATGTCATTTTGTACAACATCCCTAATAGGATGTTACACAAATTGACATACCTACATTACTCGACGTACGTACGTATGGGGATCGTTTATTGATAGTTTTATATAAAGGCGAGATGCGTCGTTTTATCGTTGTAATATTCAATTATATAGTATATACTATAACATTTTGTTAATTGAATACAATTTCCACTACTCATGTTTAACAAAGTATGATTTATCAATGAAACAACTAAGGTGTACTCGTTTGGTAAGATGATGCCTGTTACGTTTATGTATTCCCGCCAAATTCTTTACCTATCTCGACTTAACTCGACTTAACTATGTGACCTTGACTAAAAAGGTGCATGTTTATTTGTAGAAAAATAAAACAAGAAGTCATTTATTTGATACAGACTCAGAATCTTCGATGGATTATTTATTTATTTAATTAGTTTGAAGTGATACCATATGTTTATGTTTTTGAATCATTTGTGATAACATAAAACAATCTATATATGAGTTGTTTTGAGAGAGGGTTATACACATTAATTTTCTAACTAATGAAAAGGGGGATCACAGTTCTACAAGTCACTGCAATGAGTACTAATTAATATAAAAATATGATTTAAAAATGACAGGAGATACTGTCAAATGGTATAGTATATAGGCATCATTGTTTCCAAAATATATACTCCTTTATAGAGATTATATCTAATGTTGAAAAAAATATCCACTTGTATTAACAACATTCGTAGCAAAGCTGTATCAGGTAGGATAACAAGAAAACATTGCAATATGCAAATATTTTTATTCCACAAAATGTCAACATAATTCTCCATTTATCAAATCCGCAGACATTTTGAAAGTCCTGCGTACAGTTCAACTAAAGATGACACATGCCAGCAAGAATGACGATAAATATGAAGGAACTAATTACACGGAAAGTTTTCAGTTCGGCAATTGACATGTTCCACATACACAGGTCTTCTCCTGTGTAGACTGTTTACTTTTCGCCGCCTCCGTTTTTCAAGTCTGGGCTGTGCAATGATTTCGTTGGACTTGTATGGAGTAACGAGTGGATACGTATTCAAACGTTAAAAAAATACGTGTTTTGCTTTTTCTACAAAATTTCATGTTTTGGAAGTTTGCCCCTTTCTGACCACCTCAATGTTTCCCTCTCTTTCCTGTTCGCTTCTACTACAGTTAGACCCTCGCCTCTGTAACCCTTTACTACTCCACTGCATATGTATAATGTAGGATGAAATGCAGTAGAACTTTAGAGATTCGAAAAGTAGAAATTTCTAGATTAAAATGTGGATTTTTTTTAAATAAAAAAAAAAAAAAAGTTGAAACTTTGACATTTGATATAGTAATGAATGTTTCTAATACGCTTCCGTAGCTCTTAAATGTCATTGCATTATTTTGTTAAGAAAACGATAGCGATAAAAAAAATATATGTCACCATTTTAGATAGAAACTGACCAATTGATTCTCTTCTCTGTGAGCGGAATAAAGACCATAACAAAATCATGATTCCGTAATTGAACCTCATGCTACTTAAATTATCTTGTACATGTATTTCGCAACAGAAATCATACACGAACGATTCTTTTGTTATTTGACCTATGCCAGTGTTACTTTCACATTGTGTTAGTTTGCAGATAACGGGACCATAACGTTAAAAAAAAGGCATTCCTTCTATAGTTACTTTGTCAAACAGGTGTATTTCCAAACATACGAGAATGCTGTTGAGATGGTGAATATTCACACACTTCATTTATTAATTACCTATATATAATACATTTCTCTGACGTCACACTAGTGTTCGAACAGTGGATTATTAATAAGAATCTACAGTTTATTCTTTTGTTCTTGAATATATGAACTTTAACCTTTTACTATTTTAGGCTTAAAAACGTGTTTTACTTATTTTGGGACTTTCGTAACTCGAACCATTGCTCGGCTTTTTAGTCTACATTGACTTTCAAAACTTCCATCTTAGTACTCGGCAAAGTTGACCACATTAATAAATTCTGTAATTTGTATAAAAAAAAACTCTTGATAGTAAGCTTTGTTTAAAAAAATATCAACAAACTCTTAATACAAACACAACCAACGAACCGACCGCATTTTAACAAATCAGACAGACCACAGGTGAACATTTGGGACACTTGAAATACCTTGAAATATCTAAATATAAACGATTTTATTCACTTGAAAGACCTTGAAATATCTAAATATAAACGAGAATCGAAAGCACGGATGCTGAATTTTTTTTAATTTTTTTTTGTTAATTGTGGCTTATTTAGCTTTCTGGACATTAAAAAGGTAAAAATATAAAATGAAAACACTGTTGCAGATAGAAATGTATTTCTAAGAATTTACAGTTGGAGTGTATTCTCCACTACATAGGTAAAAGGTGTGTTCGATACGATAGATAAATTACTAGTGATTGTTCGAGCTTTCTCTGTGGGATTTTTATTAAATTTTAAAGTTTGCTTGATATTCGAAGACCATATAGTATAAATAAAAACTTGGAGTGTCCTTTAGTTTGAATTGACACATGAACAATTATTTTAATCCAACAATTAACAATATATGATCCCGTGTGTCATGCGCAGTGGACTTAAGTCGAGTAATGTAGGTTATGTCGAGTTACGTCGAGTAATGTAATTTTGTGCAACATCCCTATTGTGAGAACTACATATGTTTATTTTCATATTGTAAGTTATGGTTTGTTAAGGCTTTGTAGTATATTAATTGTGACAGTTTATCTAGCCAATATAAAAGTTATGGCATTTCTCTCAGACCTTTATAGTTCCATCGGGAAACCGCAAAGACACCAAATAAAAAACAAATATATTTAATCAGTTATATATTAGTTTTTAATCGTAAAAATCATAAATTGTGAATTCAGTATTATCCATAAATCTTATAATTTGATACAAGTTGCGTGAGGAAGCTTTAGTTATTTGTTTATGACCAGGAATCTTTTTGTAACACCAATTAAGACACTCGATTCTCGCTTCAAATATTTTTAGAATGGATAATTTTATGACTATATATGTCAAAATATTATTCCTTATTGTATGTTATAGGTATGTAGTATATTAATTGTGACAGCCAATGTAAATTTTATAGGATTTCTGTCAGACCTTTATAGTTCCACTGGGAAACCACAAAGACGCAAATCCCAATACAACATATGCTTAATCAGTTAGATATTCGTATTTGAATAGTAAAAAGTACAAATTGGGTTTAAGGCTTACCACTTTAGCATCTGCAAGAAGAGTTTGAAGATACCAAAGGGGTAACCAGAATCCGTATATCGAAGAAGAACAGACAACGCAATGGCCAAAAGAAAAAGAGCAAAAGGACAAACAATTATCTACACAGCATGCATATAAAACTATAGATTGAGTAACGCGAACCCCACTAAAAACCAGCGATGAACTCATGTGCTCCGAAAGGGTAAGCAGTTCCTGCTCCACTAATGACATCCGCCGTGCACACTTTCCTTATAGGACATGATCAAGTTGTGGTATTGGTATGATTATTGCAAGTTGGTTTGTTCCCCCCTAGATACGTAATTGTTGGTACCTATTAAACTAGCTTTAGCTTTGTATTATGTTGATAATATAAGTAATCTTGCTTTGAAATATGCAGTGAGTGGTGGTCAACAATCCGACAAATGTATAACATTGTTGAGTTTGAAGTTCAGATATATTCTAACTGAAGGATGACTATAATACAAGGCATACATTTTAATATTATCTAAAAGGGAACTAATTACACCTAATTATCCTTTCTTGCTCACCACTTTCCCTTCAAATTAGAAGATTCTTTAACTCCCTAATATAACAACGTTTTAATTTGACTAATATTGAAAGGAATTGTAAAGTTGATGCGTGCCCCTTTCCTCGTATATTCCATGATATACTATGTGAGGAAAAAGTCTGTATTTGTAAGTTTTCATCGAAAATATCTTTTTAAAAAATAATCACCTACTTTATTTTAGGCTACTCTTTCATATAAAAACAATATTTATTCTAAGAAAAAAGGATTGGTAATAATATTATCATATATGTAGTACGTTGTGAATGTCTGATAACGACTAGAGTGCAAATATATACTCTTTATAGCACCCATTTTGGATAATCTCTATAGTAATTTTGCAGTACCTCTCGGTTGTATTCCGCCTTATTTTCAGCAGGCGGCAATGACGTTCATTATGTTAAAACACATCAACATTAATGTAAATGATTTACGGATTCTGATTACTCCTTTGGTATCTTTCGGCCATTGTGTTGTCTGTCCTTCTTGATTTACGGATTCTGATTACCCCTTTGGTATCTTTTGGCCATTGTATTGTCTGTCCTTCTTGATTTACGGATTCTGATTGCACCTTTGTTATCTTCAAACTCTTCCTACATCCATATCGTTTCTTACTAATAGAACAATACTGTATGATATAACCGATATTGGTTGATGATTAATACAGCATGTTATACAGAATTTGTCATGCATTGTCCACTTTATCAGATATTTCAATAAAAGACTCAAGAAGGACAGACAACACAATGGCCAAAAGATACCAAAGGGGTAATCAGAATCCGTAAATCAAGAAGGACAGACAACACAATGGCCAAAAGATACCAAAGGGGCAATCAGAATCTGTAAATCAAAGAACAGACAACACAATGGTCAAAAGATACCAAAGGGGCAATCAGAATCCGTAAATCAAGAAGGACAGACAACACAATGGTCAAAAGATACCAAAGGGGCAATCAGAATCCGTAAATCAAAGAAGGACAGACAACACAATGGTCAAAAGATACCAAAGGGGCAATCAGAATCCGTAAATCAAGAAGGACAGACAACACAATTGCCAAAAGAAAAAGGGGCCCGGTGGCTCAATGAGCTAGGTCGTTGGATCTAACAACTCATACAAGCCTATCACCAATACGGCGTGGGTTCGCGCTCGGCTTTGTAAATTACAAAAAGGTGCACTCGACTCGCAGCCGCAAGTGATAAAGTTTACCAGTTGCTTGCCCATGGTCGGTGGTTCTCTTCGGGTACTCCGGTTTCCTCCACCACTAAAACTGGTCGGCATGATATAGCTGAAATATTGTTGAAAGTGGCGTTAAAACACCAAACATCATTAAATCAATCAAAAGAAAAAGAACAAAGGGTAAAAACATTGTAAATGTAAATGAACATGGGTATCGTTTCTAACTTAAGAAACAAATTAAAATAACGGATCAGTGATTTTATTGTTTTTCTACATTCCACAGTCACGCTTGTATGGTCATGGCAATACAAAGAATAACCCATAAACTAGATTGAGTGTGTATTTACTATTAGCCTGCAGTTGAGTGGTACTGTTTTCATCTTTGGATACACAGTACAATACCTTTAGGACAGGGAAATGTTTTACCAATTCCACGCTGCACGAAAGACATACTATTATAATCAATAAGAAAGAACGTGTTGTCTCAATAATTTATATGTTTGGTATACTTTTGTACACGAAGTTTTATAATGCGTTCGCCATTTCAGAAAAAAAGGAGAATGGAAAATCTGTATAAAAAAAACCACTTGGTGTATTAATTCACATGAATTTAAATGATCAGAACAAATAAGAAATTGTCTTCTGCTTTATCAAGTTCTTAATTGTTTGGAAAAAATTTAATAATACCAATACATAATTCTCTATTTCCTTATTTCAAGCAGTATGTTCCCCACCCTCATTTGAATCTACTATTTTAACTTTATTTGTATTGAAAAGTTAACTATATTACTGAAAGGAACAGCAAGTGAAATAAAGAAAACAGTTATGTAATAATTTGAAATGTGTTGACATTGAGCAAAGAGTAATTTCCTAACTCTATATACTCGTATTTAAATCACTTAATAACATACTAGCCCAATTTTTAAAAGACAAATTTCAAGTCATTGAAAATTCTAATAATGTTCGTTTAAAGGTTATCAATTGCATGTTCAAAAACCAAACATTTCTTTAAAACAAACATTATTGTATACTGGATCACAAATTTTCGAATAGACAGAAATAGAAAGCTATAAAACACCTGTTTAGCTACTTAAGGGTGTAGACCTGGGGTATGGGAGATAACTCTATTTTCAGTGTCTTCACAAATATATGATCATCTGTACTTTGAAAATTCCACCTCAATTTCAAGCTTCTTGGTGATTGTTTACATTGGATTTGGCCAGTTAAAAATATTACTCCCTTTCCATAGTCGTGATCCTTGTATTTTAATGTCTTATTGCTGCTTATGCCAGTGTCAGGCAGTGTGTTATTATTATTATATGCCCACAAAATATCATTGAAATATCTCTTTCCAGAAAAAATGTTCATCGAAATATGTTGTCAAAAATGCCAGAAATGTAACACAATTTGTGTGACAACTTTTTTCTATTGAATTTCAAGGGTTTGTAAAAAAAAACAAAAAATAAACATGTACATCAAAATCTTAGATATTATCATTATGAAACTATAGAGCAAATTATATGGTAGAAAGAATAGAAAGCTATGTTTGGGAAAAAATTGTAATATTATCTGATCCTCTCTTATATCGCCGTCCCTTTCTCCTAAGACAACTAAAGAATAATCAGAATAAAACGAATACAACTGGAGCACAGAATTTGAAGGACTTTAACAATACAGCTGGGTGGCTGTCTGTGTTTTTTGTTTTGTTTTTTGTAATGAATTAATCAAGTATAGTCACATTCAAACCACCCGTCCCCCTCCCCAGCCGACCTGAAAATAAAAAAGACAAATGCAGTCATTTGGTAATTTGGACATCCACTGTGTCAATTATAAGAATTCAAAAGCTTTTTGTTATTGGTAACTAGTTATTTTTTATCTCACAAAAAAGAAACTAGCAAAAGATGGGTGTGTGGTAACTTTTCTCGACAATTTCATTTTTTTTTCTGGGTGTCATGAAAAATATAATTTTAAATATTTTAAAAATCCGACGGTAAAAGTTTGTAAAATTTGGTTCAATGATGTCTATATGTCTATTCTTTACTGTGACATTTATTGGTGGAAATTAATTGAAAGGATTTTTTTTCAATAAGATTTTTAATACCAGGGTGGTACCTCAGGGCACCCCCCTTTTTCCCCCAATTTCCACTGTTTGCACGTGATTATCTCCAAACAGGATATTCATATATGCTAGATATTTCATTTTTATTGAACAATAACACTGTCAAGTGTATTAAAGTCAAAATATTCCCCTTCAACCAGAAATAAATGCGTATATCTATTAGAAACTTCCGAAACTAGTATTACCATCTGGCGTCGAGAATACCCCTAAAATTGCTATATTTAGGATATGCTATGGAGAAAACGACACGGTAAAACTTTGCCAGAAAATGTATTTAGACATAACTATTCCATGGTGCAAATTAAAAAAAAAAAATTGATTGGAAAATTTCGGGGTTACCCAGGCCTACACCCTTAAGAAAACTTTGAAAATATCAAAGTGGTAACCAGAAACCGTTAATCTTAGAGACCATGCAACATCAAAACGAGAAAGGGACAAAAAAAAGCAATGGTGGACGAAACACCAGAGAAAACTAAAACATTGGGAAATACGAACCCCACTAAAACATATGGTGAACACATGTGCTCTGAATTAAGCAAGTAGCGTCATGATTATTTTTTAAAATATAATATATGTCCATGAATTTGAAGTAAATGGTCGTCTATGATTCCATTATCAATTTCTATATATATATATATATATATATATATTGTATTGTACATATGTGTATTGCTTTTGGGGTACACAGGAAAATTAGCTTTAGCTATTAGGGTGATCCTCCTGTAATAAAGAATATTATCATCCGCTCCGCCCTGTAGTCAATGATTCGGCACTGACATAGCTTATTAGATATAGTTATTACTAAATTTTACAGTTCTTACATAATGTAAGTATTAATAAAACTAAGGTTCTCTTCCTTGGTGAAAGCTGACCTTAGCAGATTTTGGCTATCCTGTTTAGGCCCTTTGGTTTACTTCCTCTCCTCCCTCAGACATAGGTGACCGTAGCAGATTTTGGCTATCCTGTTTAGGCCCTTTGGTTTTATTGCTCCCAAAACTTTAAATAATTTGGCTTCAAGAACCGCTTCGTGCGCACTAAATTTGATATCTACGTTTTTGTTTTAAACAAGAAACTTGATCTGAATGGAAACAATTACGAAACTAACACCATTGAACTTACAGTATATTCAGATCAAATGATACTCAAAAAAGTGGTTCATTTCAGAAAACAACACATTATGTCTCTTTTGAAATACAAACAAAAACCACAAATTATTCCGTTTCCAGTTTTATTAAGAAAGTGATGATGAAGGAATTGACCCTGTATATTTAATACTTATGAATACGTGTGGCCTTGCTATTGTAATAAACACATTATTAGCAAAGATACTCTGCCTGAACTTTACATTTTATATACAAATAAAAGTCAAATTTCGGACTCGTGTTTCTCTTCTTCGACAGTTGAACGACAATTTGATTAAAATTAGAGGTTAGTTAGGTTTGTTTTTATAGCTAATGATGAGATAAAAAAGAAATAGAAGATGTAACAAACATCTCATTCTAATTAGATTGGCTTAACGATATCACCAATTATTGTTTGTGTCCACTATAATAATATTGTGTGATTTGAAACTGCTTATTTATAAATTGATATGGTAAACAACAACTATGCTTAATTGATTTTTCACCTCTTTTTGTTTTTGTTTTTTGTTTTTTGTTTTTGTTGTTTTTGTTTTGTTTTTGTTTTTGTTTTAAATTTTATTTGTTTTGTTTTTGGTTTTGGTTTTGTTCTTGTTTGTTTGTTTTTGTTTTTGATTTGTTTTAGATTTTTTGTCTTTATCTCCGGTTGTTTGTTTATGTTATTTGTATTTGTGTTTGTCTGCTTATAGTGGTGTCCAGTACATCTTGTGTTGTGCTTTGTTTTGCTTTTTTTCGTCTTATGTACCCTATGTTGTCAGTTTCTCTGGATTGTCCATTTGTGATTGCCCCTCGGTGTTCTCAAACGTTTATTTACAAGATTAGTTTTACATTATATATAATTCAGTGGACAAACCACATATCACAATCGGCATAAAAAACCACAATGATTTATGTAATTATTTTATGTGAATTTTGTTTTCTGTGTGGATTTGTCCTGCTCACCATTATGATATTGTTGTATATACATATGCTGCCTCCTGTTGAAGTGTAGCTGTTTGAGAGTACTAATAAAATCTTGGTAATCTTGGCAAAACTACCATGGTTGATTCGATGATGCAAGCATGCATTATGATACCATAATGATATTGCACATCTGACGTTGTCTATTGATAAAGATTGATATGTATTTCTATTGGCAAAATAGTATCAAAAACGTAGAAATCTAATTCGGTGCATACAGAGCGCTTTTTTTTTTTTACAATAACCTTCACCAGGTATGCTAATAATTAAAAGACTGGAAAACAAAATAATTTATTTTTGAGAGCAAGTAAATTAAAGAGCCTATGCCTAAGGGAGGAGAACCTGAGTTTTCTTAATAATGACTTTATTTAGTAACTGTAAATTTCAATAAACACAATAATGTGTTTGACAATATGGTTATGGATATAATGGATGATACACATAATTGGAAATATTTTTTTTTCTAAATTACGTATTGTAAGCAAAAAACAAAAAAACAACAACAAAACCTCGACATTTTCATGTGATTCATTCTGAATAATATTGCTCAGGCGATCAGCAAGCAAATATTATTTTATATATAAACTCGTTTCATATTATATCCCCAAGATAAAATCTATATCATTTATATTAAAACTTTTTTTAATGAAATTTAATATCGATGATGTATGTGCAGTTGATATTAATATTAATCCCTTGACATTTGTGATTGATAGAAATAATATTGTCTCTAGTTAAGGAAAAAACTAATATAATATAATAAACAAAGCAAATATAGAAGATATTGCATTCCACGCAATGTCTAACTTCACTAAATGCAGAGCACAATCATCATCCGTATAAAAACTAGTTAAAATGACACATTATAGCTCAATCCATATTTCATAAGATAATTAAAGTTCTGCAAACCATATTTATTTTGGCTGAAAACAAATGTTCAAATCAGTGGTCTGCAGTTTACTTCAATCATTCAAGAAACTGCGCTTGACATTCATTTATGGTTACAAGATTGAAAAATACGAAAATAATGCTTACATGTCCGACTATTTACACCACATTACCCCCCAATCTACTTGTGTCACGTTATATATTAGAAATTGCTTTTCCAATCATTTGAATATTCAAAAACAGATGTTTCTGGTGTAGTTAGGGATTTGTCTATAAGAATTTATTATTCCAACTAAATGTTTGGAGATGCTGCCACACATGCCCGTAGTTTATGTGATCTAACGCTAGGAAAAAACGAAGGCACACGAAGTTACATCACATCTATTTTTAGTGTGATCTAGTCGATATTGGCAATTCTGTTCATGTCCTTTGGTTTTGTTGCACCTAAAGACTTTCATTTTCTTTGGCTTTCTAATATTTTGGTTATGAGCTATGAAGGTCAAGAATTGTGTCATGTGTCATGTGCACTGATTTAGATATAGACCCTTTCATTATTCTAAATTTAAATAAAAATCTATAAATACCCACATCTATCGATTTTTCTCAATTATTGAATTTAGATACGCTGTCAATTATTCCTTCATTTTAATGTCTTTTATCAACAAATGTGCTTGTTATGTACTCTTTCAATAATTTATCGTCATTCTTGATCTCGATTGAAAAAGACAGCTGAGAACATTACGAGTAATCTTTTTCCACATGTTGGTTTATTTATTTACATTAGACATTATTTAAGATTTGTTATAAATTTAGTGCGTACGACACTTTTATGTAACAAACTTCGTCATGTACACTCATAATCATATAGATGGAAAGACCAATGATTAAAACGTCTTTGGGACTTTGTGAGCGAAGAGACCTAAATAGGAGAGTCAAAATCGGCTAAGGTCACTCATGTCCGAGAGAGGAGAACCTTAGATTTATTAATAATTACATTATTTAGTAACTGTAATAGATATAACTAATAATGCATGTTTCATGAGATACCTTTTTACATGGAAATGAATGTTAGTACAAATCTCTATGCAAAGTATCACCTTAAGCATCATGTTCTCCCAAACATGACGTTTCCAAGACGTTACACAAGGAAGCCTGTACAAGGTTAGACTTCAACTTTACTGTTTTGTACGCTGTCAAACCTCCCTTTTCTCTATTTTTTATGGAATACATGTATTCTTTATTTGTTATTTTGTTTACATTGTAAAATTAATTATATGATGCATACAACTTGTATACTCCCTAGGGAGGCTCTATTTGTTGCATAAAACCAGCTATTCTTGATCACGTTGCTGTGATATCAATTGTCAATATAACAATATTAGTTTACATAAATAAAATTTATCAATGCATTCTTATTTACTCTTCTTACACGATAATTGCTTGTTAGCACACCAGCGAACGGAAACTATACCAGTGTTGTATTTGGAGTTAGTTTATATATTAGAGATGACCTAATTCATGTAGACAATTGCTCATATTATTTGAAATGTGGGCAAAAGGCAAAATATCTTCCCGATGTCAAAGATTATTTTTTGAAGTCGTAAGTCTGATCTTCCGGTTGTGATTAATTGAGGAAACAGATATTAATTCATCAAGAGACCAGACTTAATTTGACTGGTCGTACATAGTAATTTTACCTTTTCTGCTACATCCCTGTCGTTATAGCTGTGTGGTTTTTTTTTTATTTCATTAGGGACCTCACGATGTTCAATTTCTTATTATTTTTTAATCAGAAATATTTGCTTTCTTATATTAATATAAAAATAAGATCTATATATGTACAAAAAAAAAGAAAAGGAAAAAACGAAAAAAAAACAAAAAACCAAGTAGAAATCTAATTGAGTGCGGACGACGCGTTTCTGTGATAACCTTCATCGCGAGAAATATTTTTACAATTTCCAAGGTGTATGACATGTACCAGTACAAATTCTAATTATTTTATATAAAATTTGACACGACTTGTTGGAAGGATCTTGAAATAAAATAATAGCATATCTGTTTCAATATATTCGTACATGTATATGGATATAAAAGAAATGTTTTACAATCAATTTTCTATTTTGCTGGTAAAAACCATTGCTTACAAAAATGAGTAAACCTAAAAGGATATTTACTGAACATTTAGAATGACACATGCAGCAAGTATTTAATTGAGATCTGGTACCAGCAAGGCGGATGTGTTTTCCATTTGTCTTGAATCTATATTTTAGCTTTTGTGTTTTGATGATATCATCCAATTAGCTTTTGGGTTTTTGTTTCGACGGTTTGAATGATTTTGGCATATATCATATTTTGTCGAATATTATATTTTCCTATTTTGTTACAATAATTTCAACTTTATGGTAATTAATATGTGAACCATTTTCAGACTTGTTATATCATTGATTTCAGTGTGAACTCTATCAACCAGATCTGATTCTCCTCTGGTGTGTATGATAATAACTAATCTGTTTATTTCTTCTTATCCAAATAGCATATCTCTAACATACACAGGAATTAACACCCCCCCCCCCCCAAATGAAGTATTTTATTTCATGAACTTATATTGGGCACGGTCTTACGGGTCGAGAATTACTTAATATTAAATTAAATTTTGCTTATACGATGGCAATAAGAACATTTATTTTCAAACACTCAGCTGAATATCACGCATAGACGAATTTCACAAAGTGAAAACGAAAGTGAGATTTTTTTGGTAAAATACAATCATCTGAAAGATAATTTGAAAGTTTGTTTTCTTTTCATTTTGATTTCTTTCAAGATTAAAATCAAAAGCTTTACACAACAAATGTTCACATCGTTAGCAAGGAAATTTAACATGCAAATTTCATAATGTGAAATCCTGAATTAAAAAAAAACATTATTACATACTCGTGTCTTTGTAGACAAAGTTGGTATCTTATGATGATATGTTTTGTTTGTTGATTCGTTTATGAAGGAACCACGTTTAAATGAAAAGAAATTTAAAAAAAACCATATTCGCTCATTACCTTTCTCTATTTTCAGACTGCAAAAACTCAATGCATATCAGACAATTGAGAAATAATAAACTGTCTAACTGCCATGCACTATTAGATAATATGCTTGGAGTTTATCAATACTAACCATTAACGATTTCAACAAGTTAAAACGATAAAAAAAAATTCGGAAAATTTAATTACAACATGCCACTAATAGAGTAAGAAATCGTAGATAAAAAGTGTCTTTATTTACCTGTTCTTCTACTGGTGTCTGCTGATACCTCATACTGTATTATTTCTCACTTATATCCTTTTAAAGTCCATCATTACTTTCGGTAATTTTCCTTGCAATGTTATGTAAGACCAGGTCCATGCGGACATACATTCTAACTATCCTAAACTAACATCTGTGTATGGATTACGTTGTAAGCGCTCAGAAGCCAATAGTCCCAACGGATTCTTTAGGCTATAGAAAAATCAATGTATATGCTGTCAGTATTCATGAATTATTTCAGTGAATTAAAGACAGTTTCCCGGAGTAATTTGCTAACTTTCCTATAAAATAATTAACCTATGGACACATCATCAGACCTTACTTGCAAACACATGGGAATTAAAATACACTTTTAGACATTATCATTTACTGCTATGTAACTGTTTTAGTATCGCGAACATTCATGATATATGTAATAAAAGAAAAAAAATGGGAATCTGGAGTTTCCGTCACACCAAACAATACATTATATTGTTATCTTGAGGGACTATCAGATAAGCCGTCAATAATTTGTCTTTCAAATTCTGTATCTTATTAGTCATTAAGTAAGCGATCGCATCGATCAGTACCATAGCTTATTTTTAAGTTCACTGAACGTGTAAACTAACTATATGTGTAGTTTGTAATATAGAACGACAGGGTTTTCGGCAACAAGTTAGTTCATTGAACGATTAAGGATAGCCACTGATTGGAGTGATTTATTGATTTTCCTGATAAGTACGTTACCATTATTCTATTACACTAATTGTCTTTTGTTCTTCCCATTTTCAAAAAACACAGACCGTTTATTTAACCTTGTATGCTCTGTTTCCATTGGAAATAAGCTCTAAGGCTTTCATGGGTTATCTTTGGTTGACAGAAGAGTTTGAAGATACCACAGAGGTTATTAGATTCCATAAATTGAAGAACAGACAATACAATAACCAAAAGAAAAAGGACAAATGGACAAACAACGATCTACAAAACATACACATAAAACCAAAGATTGAGTAACACGAACCCCACTAAAAACCGGGGAAATAAGCTGAAAGGTTTTCATTGTTTATCCTTGGTTGAAAATTATCAACATTAAATTAAGTAGCATGAAAATTTTATTAAATAATGTCATTTTAAGTTTTAGACATTTTTGATAACTTGTGTGGATTGTTGATATATTTTTTAATCTAAATATATGTTACATTTTAAACCTTTTACCTTTTTTTCTGTGATTACCTGAAAAGTATACTATATATGATGGTACTACTTTGTCTATATCAAAAACACATTACAAACTAAAGTTTTATATCTTAGAATATAAAGAATATCCAATAATTTGTTAAAGACACTCGGCTATAATTTCGCTAAATTTTTTATTTGAATGCCTCGAATATACACAAATTGAATCAATATCCAGGTTGCAACTGTTGCACTATGCGTATCGCATTATTCACGATGACGTCTGACGCTACCATTTTCGGCAGATATTTGGAGATTGAATTCGCACCACGTGTGTTGATTGTGTAAGGATGGTGGAGTCGCAGTCAATTCCGACAAACAGAAGGAAGTCATTGTTATCTAATTTTGCATCCCCCAAAAACGAAGGGAACATTTATGTTGACGACGAGTATTATGGTTGGAACGAGGTGAAAGTTGCTCTTAGATTAAAAGTCCATGGCGCTTTGTCGAAAATAAACGTTAGAGAACACCGACGGAGTAATAAAAAAAATGAACAGTCCAGAGAAACTGGCAACATTGGGTACACAAGACACAGGACGAAGTCAAACAAAACAAAAAACACACCAATATACGTCAAAGAACACAAACCACGCAAGCAAGACATGAGCTCTCCTACACACAACCCGAAGCAAAGACGAACCGAACTGAAAGTTTTATTGGATTTCTAGGTTTTCCATGTATGTCACTAGAAGCGACTAGGGCATATCTTTCTTTAAATATCGTATGCGTTGTAGTTTTCTTCCATCATGAGATCATATAAACTTTTAAAAGGCAAAATCATAATCAACTATCTTCTATGTTTTTGACAAAACTAGAAAATCCACCTATCACGTGTTTGTCAACGTCCATGTTGTGTGTTTGCAACTGGTACGATTCTAACTTTTGCACACACAAAAAATAGCAACGATTTGTGTACCTCTAAGGCAGGTTTATGAAAGTAAACCGACTATTTAATGCATAACGATCACTTATTTAAACGTCTGTTATGGTTCCAAAGGAAATATTTAATAATAAAAGATTATCTTTATTAATCCTTTGCCAATACGATCTGATGCCAGTTATATCAACTTGCTATATCTACCGACGTAATTTGTAATATTAACATTTAAGATTAAGATTATATTTAAATTCTGTTGAATTCAATTATATTATACAATTTAAATTATTTTATTGGCTGTAGACTACATCTGAAGTTGATATCTTACATAGTGTCAACAGCAGTTTGTTATAATTAGCCATACCACATTTTACGATGTGCGTATACCGCACTACTATTTGCCCAGCACGAAAAGCGTGTATATACAAAAAATGTATGTTACTTACTTTGAAAATGTGAACGGAGAAGAATGACTTTAAAAAAAAAAAACATCCCCATTCCAATCCCCTTTATGAAACAACAAAACTGTAGGTATCCAATGTAGTGCGCACAACGTGTTTCTGGAATAACTTAATCAGCTACGTACATAATAAGTCAAGAAAGCTAAATAATGTAAGTCTGTGGGAGCAAGTAAGCCAAAGTGCCTAAACAGGGTCGCCAGAATAGGCTACGACCACCTATGCCTGAGGGAGGAGAATCTTAGTTTTTATCAATAATTGGATTATTTATGATCTGTAAATTTTAATTAGGGATATATCTTATAGACCATGTGTGTGCCGAAACATTAACAACTTGGCGGATGATACCATCGACGACTAATAGTCCACATGCAGAGGTATCGAACCAGTGTTAGTAATACAAATGTAGGTAGCAACTGTCTGCTGTTTTTAATTTATTTTTCAGATACTTTTTCATAAAACTTGGAAACATTTGGGCTGAATGTTGGACAAAACTGAGTGAAAGTTAATCTTCTTATCGTCAAAGCACAACAGTAAAACAATATTGAGGAATTCATACAAACTTCCTGTTTTGTTGGCCCAGCAGCTGGGACATTGATTATACTGACTGGGCTTTCCTTCAGTGTTTTATTGTCGGCATATTGTTTGATTGTTGACCAAAATATATATTGATTGAAAGTGATGTTTTATCAAATGCTATGGCAAATAATAAAAACAGCAAAATACTTAACAGAAGCTAATAATTTTCTTTCTCTTTCATATTTCGAGTATCTGAAACATGAGAAGCAGTAATATGTATATATTATCTGGCTTTGGGTATTATTAAATAGCATCCGTCATTTCAAAGAGCATTAAGATCGACAATATCCTTTTAAGGCAGATTAGAACATACTTTTTCGGTATAAAATAACCCATTCCTTATTGATCACACAAATACTAACACCCGATATGTTTTCGAACCGTTATGTTTACTTTATTGCAAATAAAAATGTGGCGGAGTTAAACCGACTAATGGGATCCCAACTCTCACACGCTTGATTGATTCCAACTCTCCTACGCTTGATTGATCCCAACTCTCCCACGTTTGATTGATTCCAACTCTCCTACGCTTGATTGATCCTAACTCCCCCACGCTTTATTATTAGATCTCCAGCGGCAATACATGTACATAAAAACAAAACAAAAGCCGCACTTCGCTTTCACATAAAACGTAAGAATGTAAAGGTGTGTATTCAATAAAGATATTTTGCCTTTTAATTTTTTTAGGCAAACCAGACAAAATATAATTGCATACTGTCGTAACCAACGATCATAGACAAATCTACAAAGCATAATGTTTCCTATTGAAAATTATATATTATTCATGGGCTAGACAGGGTATATAATGTATCATTCCCGAGAATATGACATGATCAACTCTGTCTAGCACCTGCATAGCTGTTATAATATGGTGCATAAAGTTAAATCATATTCATGCTGTTTTAATATTACCGAGAGTCCAATTCCATATCGGACGTCGTCTTTGGATGGTAGAGTACGTTAAAATGTCAACATCCGGTACGTCATAACGATGACATTTCAGCCCCATTTTAAGCTTTGTTTCAGGAAGACCAGCATAACAAAAGCCAAAGGTCATACAGTAGTGCTGAAGGGTGGTACAATCTCAATGCCCATGGGTAGACATGTTGAGTATGAAATTGCATGTAGGTATGTATGTAGCTTCACTTTGTAACAGTGAACGGAAAAGAACGGAAATAATGATGAAAAAAACCTCACATCACAATTGTCTTAATTAAACAATGAAAATCGAATGTAGCGCACACGACACGTTTCTGGAATTACCTTCATCAGGTAATCAAAAGATTGGAAAATAAATTTAAAGTCTTTGGGAGCAAGTAAATCAAATAGTCTAAACAGAATAGCTATAATAGGCTAAGGTTACATATGGCTGAAAGAGGAGAACATTAGTTGTATTAATAATCATATGAATTCAGCTGTAAGTTTCCATATATTTGATAAGCCATGTCAGTGCAGAAACACCGACTACTGGGTGGATAATACCATCGGGGACTAATAATCCACCAGCAAAGGTATCGACCCAGTGATAGTAGTAAAAACGTAGAAATAGAATTTCTGCTGTTTCTAATTTTTTTGTTTTCATAAAACTTGGAAACATTTGAGCTGAATATTGGACAAAACTGAGTGAAATGAAATCCTCTTGTCGTCATAGCACAACAGTAAAACATGATGGCGGAATTTATCGAAATTTGGTCCTTTTGTTGGCCCAGCAGGTAGAACATTGATTATGCTGACTGGGCTGGCCTTCAGTGTTTAATTGCTACATACTGGAACATGATTGTCTAGAAGAGTAACTTTGAAAATTGTGAATTTATATACAATGTAATTGCAGATTTGCTTTAAAGACATTATAATTTTTCATGTTTGTCTAACATGTAAATGATACCCTAAGTATTTTCATAATCATGTTAAGTTATTGACATTGCATTTTAGAAATGATTAATTGCTGGAAATTCCGGAGCTGTTTTGCTATGTTTAGGTTATGATAATGATGAATCTTTAGGAGCAAAAATGTTACATCACTCAAAGCAAATTAATACACTGAGGCAAAGGGTGGAAGATGACTTTAGGAGCAAGTGTGTTACATCTCTCAAGGCAAATTAATACACTGAGGCAAAGGGTGGAAGATGAATACCTGGAGAGGCGTTCTATTATTTGGAAGATAATTATTTAGCTGACTTTCCACATCTCGACGAGACTGAGCTGCGTAGCAATACATGTGGGCCAATTCTGAGATTTTTGTCCTTAAAGAAGGCTGGCGCCGTAAAATCTGATTCAATCCACCATTTCTTTAGAAATGCCTGCACCAAGTCAGGGCCATTGCGGTTTTCCAGTTTCCCGGTAGTTGACGGATTTTGTCTGTTTATTGATTTATGAGTTTTGAATTTCCCTTTGGAAGATTGCTCTGTGTTCGGTAATTTTGTTATTACCCTTATTTGATACGCGTTCGGTTACAGAGTCGATACACATCATCCAGGACATATTAGTTATGCATCGAATACAGCCCAGCGGAAGTTACCGCATGGCACTGCAAATGTCGAGCAGAAGCACGAGTGGTTTGAGTATGCTCTCACACCGTGTTCATCTTGTGGTACCTTGGATATGCAAGACACAAACCGCATATCTCTTGCGGAGTCAGGAATTTGGGGGAATACTTAGAAGATGCTACTCATGTGATTGATGACACTGATAGTGACAAAGTGTTATAGAGGAATGAGATCCTACCATATTATTAGGATAATAATGATTATATAACATTTATTTGTTGTTTTTTGCAGTAAAAACAATTCTAGTACCGGTAATAATTCACATCACAAGTATTAGTAGTGCTGTTAAGGTTATATATTATTTTTTTCATATTTAAACAGCCTTTTAGAATAAATGTGGTAATCTATTTATTATTCCAAAATAATAGAATGTAATCTGAGTAAATTGTAAATGAAGTAAACAATTGTCTACATACATCCACATTTTGCAGATCAAAATGTTGAAAAATAACTCTCTAAAACTAAAAATGTATTTTTACCCAAAAATGTAATATTTAAATTGAACACAGATTGTAAATGATATAAACGATCGTTTACATCTTACCATACAAATGAGCAATAAGGGTATTAACAAAATTACCGAACACCGAGCAATCTTCTAAAGGGAACTGAACCTAATTACAACCTTTTAAAAATGAATTAAAAAAATTGTAATTTTGCTTAAAAATGTCTTTTTACCCTAAAATATTGCAAATAATCTGAAAAAAAAAGTAATTAAGGTAAACAGGTGTCTATATACCTCCAAAATGGTCAGTTTGAAATGTTGAGAAATGTTAAAATGTGCTAAAAAAATATGAAAAATATTTTCCAAAAATCTGTGTTTTTTTACTCAAAAGGGTAATTTCTCCTCAAAAATACAGTGTTTTAACAATTAGATTGTAAATGTGTGTACATAATTGTCAACAGAATCATATTATCAACAGTTCCGCTTATTGTTAAAATGTTGAAAAACTATGTTAATTTTTTTGTTTAAATATTTACCTGAAATCTGTGATTTTTCATAAAGAAATTACTATTTTTATCCAAAAAAAAAGAGCCATATTACATGTTGATATTACAAAAAATATATCTTTAATACAAAACAGACTTGGAAATACACCTTATTCATTAAGTATACTCATATGAGTCGGAGTTTCTTCAAAAACTTGTTAAAGATAAGAAGGTTCATGAAGCTAGAGCCTTTAATTTCACATACAGGTATATTGATGACGTTTTATCTATCAATAATTCTAGATTTGCAGAATTTCTTCCATTGATATATCCCCCAGAGCTGGAAATTAAAGAGACCACAGATACAGCTTCGTCCGCATCATTTTTGGACTTATACCTCGAATTTGACGACAGTGGTCAACTCAGTACTAAAATTTATGATAAACGAGACGACTTCAATTTTAAAATCATAAATTTTCCTAATATGTGCAGCAATATACCAGCTTCTCCTGCATATGGTGTTTACATCTCGCAATAGACCAATTTCACGTTACCGCCGCCATTATGGTTCAAAGGTCAATCGGAGTAAAAAACGTCATTGCATTTGTAAACACATCGAGACAAATTTATTTATCGTGGTAGTTATGCGTATATCGTCACTTAAGGAAGTTTTCATGAATTTGTTAGTTAAGAAAGAAAATAATTTATGGCTACATGTATCCCGTAGATCTTGAAAATACAATAATAAAAAAAAATCGTGTAAATATTCGAAGTTATACTGTAGTTCGAAGGACACCATTATGACCATATAGCCTATAGGCATAACACACAACTTCGCAAATACAAAAAAATGTAGTACTATGTTTACAAAACATCATAGACCTGCAATATATCCTCCTAGCAGGTCCTTATCAATTAACTTGAAGAAAATTCATTTACATCTCGTATATTTTGTTGTCTGACTATACAATAACAAAAACAAAAAAAAGGGAAAACAAAAGAAGTATTTTTCCCTAAACAATGACTGGCAGATATTATTTTTTTTGACAAAACACAGCTTTGTAATGTTAATGCTGGCATTATGTTAGACTTCTGCATGGTTTTATTTATACATATTATATAGTTTATCATATTTATATCACATTAAACATGCAATTTGTAAATTGTCATATTATGGAGTAACAAATAAAACTTTTTAAAATACCCAACTTACAACTGGTATGACCCTTTTGCTAGAGAATGTATAAAGTATGTTTGTGTAACTGTAAGACACTTTTGATGCACTAACTAGAAAATGACTTGGTTCAACTTTATCATTTTGTGATTTTTTTAGAAGTCAAAGAATGCACACCTTTAGTATTTGTACATTAAACACACTACAAAATATTACAGAAACTGTAGGGAGGGATAAACAGGGGATAATTAGTATGCCATGATACAGGGCTAAACATTAACAGTCATGTTCCATTCTTACATGTATGTCAAGCACATTATTATGGTGTGGTTTCTGTTGGTGAGACACTCCATCATTTCTTGTATATGCCAATAATAACATATAAGGATTAGTATAAAGTGCTCAATTCAGGAACAATGCAAGTAAAACTTTGTTCTGCAAAATATGTACATGCACATGTACTCTGTAAATGATTCAACTCTGTAGCTTTTGTAAATTATAGGGCACAAAAAGTAAACAAATATTCATTAACAAGAAATATGTATTGCAAAAACAAAATATTATTAGCATGTCCGAAAAGTCAGCTGCATGTATAATAATAATGTTGTAAAATAACAAAACTATGAACTGGAACATTGAAGAATAGGAAATAAAACACATTCTCCTCATCCTGGTGAAGTCTTAAGTTAATGATCGAATGAAAATAACTTTGCTTTTAACATCAAAAAGTTAATATTGGGAGACACTATACAATTTTCTTTATCCTTTAGTTATTGAATTAAAAAGTTCAAAAATCTGACAAAAGTTCCACCCCCAAAAAAAAACATACTAAAAATGGCCAAAACTCCTTTAATTTAAAAATATTTGTCTAAGACTTTCTCAGGTACAATGTAAATGAACAGAGCCCAAAATATTCAATAACTTTAAATGAAAAACAACACTCATATGGGGGATAACAAACATTCCATTCATAAAATTTTTAAACAATGAACAACAAGAAACATCAACTATAACATACATGTATGATGTGTAAACTATTTAAGCATGAGCAACAGGAAACACATTTAGATACAAAAAATGAAAAGATGAACATGCTTAGTTGGATTTTTATAGTGCTAGTTCATTGAAACAACAGTATGTGGGTAGACATGTCGCTCCACTCTGAAATATTATTCTGATTCTGAGCCGATCAGTCTTTGTTCTTACTCCTTAATGCTGCATGCTTACCAATTTTATAGTCTGGTTTGACTAGCTATAGACAGGGGCTAGAACCCATTGATCTACCACATTCAGTAGGAGCATGCTAATCATTATACCACTGATGAGGTCGGAAATCACTTTGTCTACAGACCCATAATTATACCAAGGCAACATTTTTGCAGTAGTATAAAAATCACACTGAAAAGGGAGTAGTTCTTCAAAACTTTCATTAAGCTAGGTACTTGTGCCCAAGTTAATTAATGCAGTCGACATGGTCAAGCATATATCAAAATAAAACCCATAGATTAGCTTCTAGTCAGATTTGAACTGACATCTTTTCAACATTATTGAAATGTACTACCTTGTACTATAGAAGCTGAATAATTATTAGTGGAAACACATGTAG
>MJUT01059077.1:269237-282494 GCA_002080005.1 Gigantidas platifrons | reverse complement strand
TCGTGGTCGTGGTCATATGGTAGTTGGATTTACAACTGCCTGTGCAATTATTGCCTATCACCACTAAAGTTGTGAGTTCGAACCCCATTCATGGCGAGGTGTCCTCGATACATCATTTGGTGATAAAGTTTGTCAGTGACTTGCGACTGGTCAGTGGTTTCTCCGGGTACTCCGGTTTCCTCCACCAATAAAACTGGTCGCGACGATATAACTGAAATATTGTTGAAAGTGGCGTTAAACACCATAACCCAATATAGGTAGATATTCTGACATCATAAAACAAGTATATATTCCAACTGTCTACTTCGGATTTTTTCAGAAGCTGATCATTTTCTTTTTCTTTCATATTTCGAGAATCTGAAACATAAGAAGGCAGTAATATGTATATATTGTCTGGCTTTGGATATTATTAAATAGCAGTCGTCATTTCAAAGAGCATTAAGATCGACAATATCCTTTTGAGGCAGATAAGAACATACTTATTTCGGTAAAAAAAACATCCCTTATTGATCAGAGACAGATACTAACGTCCGATATGTTTTCGATCTGTTATGTTTACTTTATTGCAAATACAAATGTGGCGGAATTTAAACCGATCAATGGGATCCCAACTCTCCCACGCTTGATTGATCCCAACTCTCCCATGCTTGATAGATCCCAACTCTCCCACGTTTGATTAATCCCAACTCACCCACGCTTGATTGATTCCAACTCTCCCACGCTTGATTGATCCCAACTCTCCCACGCTTGATTGATCCCAACTCTCCCACGCTTGATTGATCCCAAATTTCCCATGCTTGATTGATCCCAACTCTCCCACGCTTGATTGATCCCAACTATCCCACGCTTGATTGATCCCAACTCTCCCACGCTTGATTGATCCCGACTCTCCCACGCTTGGTTGATTCCAACTCTCCCACGCTTGAGCATTAGATCTCCAGCGGCAATACATGGATATACAAACGAAACAAAAGCCGCACTTCTCTTTCACACAAAACGTAAGAATATAAAGGTGTGTATTCAATAAAGATGTTTTGCCTTTTATTTTTTCTTGGCAAACCAGTCAAAATATAATTACAAAATGTCGTAACCACTGAGCATAGACAAATCTACAGAACATAATGTTTACTATTGAACATTATATGTTATTTAGGTGTTAGGAACGGTATATAATGTCTCATTCTTATTAACTTTGTCTAGAACCCGTATAACTATAATAATTTGGTGCATAGTTTAGAATATTAGAAGTTCAACATGTTCATGCCGTTTTAACACTATAGAAAGGTCATTTCCCTATCAGACGCCACTTTTGCATGGTAGGATACGTTAAAACTCGTCAACATCCGTTACGTCATATCGATGACATTTCAGCTCCAATCTAACTTTCAGGAAGACCAGCATAAGAAAATCTGAAATGACATTATAAACCGTAATAGGATAGAAAACCAATGCTAGAATTGGCAAACGAATGACAGTTTTAATCATCATTTGAATCACATGATGTATATTTACGGTTCCAATCGTATACACAGCATGTTGTACACGGCTGGGCATCCAATGCAAACAGCAATTTTATGTAGACATGTGATAACTACTGGAGATTACTACTATGCAAAACGAACTTCTTTTCTGTATGAGGTAACAATTTATTCCGGTTTTCCCGGAAAACGGTGAGAAATATCAACTTCATTTTGACTGTTCCATATATAGATGATGCTTTGTCAGTGATAATTCCTCGACTCATTTACTGATTTCTTTAGATAGGGCTCTACAATTTTAGACATATTAGACATAACAAAAATCCTATTCATACCTACAACTGTTTATGTTTTTTTTTTAAACTTATTACAATTGGGCACATAAAACGAGTTTATCTTGCGCTCCACCACGTTCTATAGAAGTGTCCATGCCAAGCCCGGAAAGCGAGCGGTCATGTATTTGTGTGTTAAGGGCATAGATCCTGCCTCATTCTATCATTTTCTGTTGGATTTTGGATCTGTTCCGACGACATTGTGGTATTTTGTTTTTCATTTCATTAGCCGGTGATATCAATTTTCCTATTGAAATTATGTTTTCCATTTAAAGTAGAATATGACTATCCCATGCATATGTGTCTACTTATCATATAGATGGTCCTCTATTCTATAATATGTATCAATTACTAGGACGCATTAAACAGGCGACTACATCTGTGTCGAATGAATTACTTGTTCAGACATCAACTACTTAGACTAAAATTAGACTAAGATCATCTTGCAAAAAGTTGCATGGTCATCATCATGAATTGATAAACCATTACGGGGAATTTTGTGCTTTAGCTTCTTGCAAGCATGTAAACTACGATGTAAAGTTGTAAACATATTAACTACAGATATAACTATAATGGTCTTGCTACATGTAAGCGGGTATACTTCCGATGTAGCTAGAATTGTCTGTATTATTTGTAAACACGTTAAATAATGATGTAACTAAAATGATATTGCTTGTAATACCCTTCCGGAGCACCCGAGTTCTCCCGCGTATTTTTACTTGTCTTAGTGGGTTTCGTGTTGTCATATTACATGTCTTCACGATTTTAGTTCCATGTTGTGCTTGACTCCCATTTGTTTTGTAGTGAGTTCATGTTTTGTTTGTGCTATTTGTATTTATTTACGTAGACTGGTATCCAACACGATTTCTATATCAGGTGATGTTCGTGTCGTTTAACAGTAACATGACGGGTGTCACTAGTGGAGCCGAAGTTGTAAGCCCTGTCGGAGCGTCTGAGATCATCTCGGTTTTTAAAGGGGTTTTTGTTGCTTGATCTTTAGTTTTCTGCATTGTGTTTTGTAAATTATTGTTTGCTCTTTCGTCTTTTTACTTTTGGCCATTGTATTGCCTGACCTTCGATTATCGACTCCTAATTACACCTTTGGTATCCTCAAACCTTTGGCCATTGTGTTGCCTGTCCTTCGACTTCTAATTACACCTTTGGTATCCTCAAACCTTTGGCCATTGTATTGCCTGTCCTTCGACTTCTGATTACACCTTTGGCCATTGTATTGCCTGTCCTTCGACATCTAATTACACCTTTGGTATCCTCAAACCTTTGGCCATTGTATTACCTGTCCTTCGACTTCTAATTACACCTTTGGTATCTTCAAACCTTTGGCCATTGTATTGCCTGTCCTTCGACTTCTAATTACACCTTTGGTATCCTCAAACCTTTCATGTACATATTATCTAATACAACTGTTAGTAGTCTTACTCTCGTTTTTGTGTCTATGTGTTTTTGTTTGTGTTTTGATTGTTTGTTTTCTTTGTTTTGTTTGTTTGTTTGTGTGTTTGCTATTTGCTTTGGGTTTTTTTCTTGAGTGAATTCATGTTAACCACGTTATCGATGTAACTATAATGTTTTTTTGTCTTTCGAGATTGTGACTTTTTTGTTTTATTCCGCCTTATTAGTAATTAACTTTTATCCAGGGAGCTACTATAGTCCTCCCATACTATGTATGTCTTATAATTTTTTTTTTATGCACCCCACTATTACGACACACAGTCGAACTTCGTGATCTCAAACTCTGATATATCGTTTTCATGGATATCTTGAAGTAAACATTAGGTCTGCTTGTAGTAGTTTTAAGTTTCATTTATCCATGACAACTCGCATACTCTGATATATTTTTCAGAAGTAAATTCCATAACGAGGTTCTGTTGTATGGAATGTTGATATTTTTAGAAGTAAATTCCATAACGAGGTTCTGTTGTATGAAAGCCTTTCCTCTTTAAGTTCCTGCAAACCGGGATCCTTCTCTTGTGTTTTTCCCATTTATCTGAATTCTTGTATGTATCTTTAAAACATTTCTATGTTCTAGTCTCCTTGAGGAATGAATTGCCTTCCTTGTTTGAAAAATAAATTCCTGTAATACCCTGCAATTATTGGTTCAAGTTACCCTGTAGTGTCGAGAAAAAAGTATACCTGCCATTGAACTTTTGAAACATGAAAAAATATAGTCGAGTTTAAATTGATTTTTTTAATCGATAGTTCAATATAATTCAACACAATTTTAAAATAAAAGTCATTCAAATCACAAATTTAAATAAAGGGTCCAATTAAATAATTCAATAATATACTATTTTTATGTTAATTTGTTTTTGAACTGTAATTGAAAGTGTTCAGTTTGAAATAATAATCATCTTAATCAGGGGACAATATTGCTGCTTTAAAAATCTGGAGGTTTTCCCGAGATGCCTCATTCTAACAAATGAAATTTACACGTCAATCAAATGAATCAAAGACTTAAAAATATAAATGCTATCTTGATAGTATCTGCTTTGCAAAATAATCACAAAATATAAACTATACTTTATTTTGCCATAATAAAACCCCGGATATCTTTGAAAAGGAAAAGAAAAAAAAGGACAATTTTCGCTTACACATGATTCCGCGCTTCAACGTCCGTCGTGAGCTTCTGTACTTAACTTTTTTTTTTCATTACTTGGTAAGTGAATGTCGTAAAATTTCACTAAGTCAAATAAAAAACATAAACATTGGATACACAGTTGTTTTCATCTAATGATATGAGTGTTTAAGACCCATGAGCACTTTCTGGTTCTGTGATATGAAGCAAGGATAATATGGAAAGAATTTCAATTAAATGCAGCGTATTACTTTGATTTAAGAACTTTGATTTATCAATGTTGCGTGCAAGATAATTTGGTCTGAGAATTTAAATCGAATATTATGCAATTCAGACATTTCTGTAAGGAACGTGAGAAAGGAGATCAATTTGCTGGGATCACAATCTCATTTCAAATTTAAAAAAAACTCTGAACTATTTTCACATGAAATATTTTCACAGCTAATACCACAAAGATATACGAATACATGTATATTCATGAAGTGGTGGTTCACACATAACACGGACATTTGATGCAAGCCCGATCTTGACTTCGTTATTATAATTATACACAGCTATTTCCTGTTTCGTGTTTACAAACATTGTGCCATCATCATCATGAGCAGAATATACGACAACAAACCCTTGTTAAACCTTCCGCTGATCAATGTAGAACTTGGACAATGGAACCAAGAGGCAATGACAGGGTATGATTATATTTCACAAATATCTGAGTCGTCAATCTCGTCATAATTGCATTATTTCCGGGTGTAAATTACTCTATCTGAAAATGTTGTCAATACAAAAACTCAATCGATGTAATTTTGCTATCCATGCATATTTACCATCATTAGCATCTTCAATAAATATTAAAGACGTATTTTATTATTATTATTTTTAGTAGCCAATAGTCATAAATTTCGGCTTAAAATGTTTTATGTAGTACTGTATTATGTGGATATGAAGCAGCCGGCCGCGATAGCGGTATTACCTGTATTGTAATATTTACAATACTGGTATTATGTATATAGTCTTCAAATGTCCGTAGGCTTCATACATGTACAAAAAAATGTACATGTAGGTCGGGTAAAAATGTTGATTTGCTATTAAAAGTATTTTAGTGACATTTTTGACAACTAAGCTATGTCTGCCTGATGATTTCTCTATATGATTTATTGGATAACACAATACTGACTTTGAAAGTTTATTTCTTGATGTTTTCCACTTTAATGCATGGTGTGTGTGCTTCAGACAACAACATTTATGGGGTCGAAATTCGCTTACCTCTAATGTGATTCGAAAGACAGATAGTTTTAATTTGATTTTAACCACTCCGTTGATTATGTTGTGTCATGAAAATGATAAATAAAATCTTAATTTAAATTAACTTTCAATTCGCTATTAACTTTGATCTGTACCTTAGTTTAAGAAGGATCTTTTCATGTTAACTTGCATCCAAATCCTTTCTAATAAAATCGATGTTTGGGAGTTTTTTGTGCTGTTTGGAATTCTTTAAGGTGTTACATACTCCTCATAGTCATTTATACAGTTTTGAAGTTTTGTTTCTTCATGACAGATTCGTACTTTCGACTGGTGCCACTAGTGGAGCAGGAACTGCTTACCCTTCCGGAGCACCCGAGTTTTTAGTGGGGTTCGTGTTACTCGATCTTCAGTTTTATATGTATGTTTTGTAGATCGTTGTTTGTTCTTTTGTACTTTTTCTTTTGGCCATTGTGTTGTCTGTTCTTCTTCGATATACGGATTCTGATTACCCCTTTGGTATCTTCAAACTCTTCTTATAGAACCCAAATTATTTTGGGTCATTTGTCTGTGTTGTCATTTGTATGTAATGATTTGTATATTATGATATGTCTATGTTGTAATTTGTATTGTCATTTATATGTGGGTATCATCGCTGTCATTGTCATCTTTAGCAACAATAGTTTCTTGTAAAAATCTATCTATTTACCGATAGATATTGGGACCAAAAAGAATCAACGCCAAAATCTTTATTTAATGTCTTTGATGGACTGTTTTTCTGTAGATTCCTAATGAAATTTGTATTTTTCAAATTTTCTCATAGTTTCAAAAATATAAAGCTTCAAATAGAACCAACACCAAAAATAATATTTTTATGTAGAGTCCGATTTTTATGCAGTTTTCCAAGTGAATTTCTCGCAAAAATCCATCTCTTTATTCTTTAGCCATGAATTTATACTTGATTAGAAATGTTTCCACAACATCATTTCTTTTATCTTTGAACTTATTTTATTGTCAAAGAATATTATAATGACAAAATATAAACTTATAAAGTCTTTTTATACAGAAACACATTCAATTAATTAAATAATTGCATTGTGAATTTTGTTGTCTTGTATTTGTTTTTAATAGGAGAGAAAATGGAAAATAATCACACTAATTCCATTATTCAAAGGATTCAATCAGTTACTTATTGGATTCTATTTTCTTTGAAGTTCTTATATAAAAATAGATATTTTTCATTACTATCATGTAGTATTCTCATTTATGCTGTTCATATTAAGAATCATTGAGTCAAACCGATTACATTCGACCCAGTCCTAGTCCAATAGAAATACTTGTATAGTTTAATCACTTCTCTCTCCCCCGCTCCTATTTATTGGTATGATGTCGCGGCGTGGGATACCTGAAGAAACCAATTACGGGTTACATGCCAGTGACCCAATATCATAAATATTTAATAATATGATAAATACCGGTGATAACTTTTTTTTTCGGCCTACCGAGTTGCTCGTAGGAAACAATGATTCGGTATTATATCCAAATTTGTTTGATTCAAATAAATGTGAAAATGTAATTATATAAAGGTAATAGATTAGTTTGAAATATTATATTGAATTATAACATGGCGTCCTTCTTTCGCTTTGTAGACAAACGAGCGATTTATCGATGGAATAATCTCATTCACACATGCGCCGGTGAATGTGACTGACTTTTCCATTGGCAGCATAAATTGTGTGCGACATTTTCCTCAAACGTGAATATAGATTACCGTTTTTATCGTATTTGTACTCTTAGACATTTCAGAATCGAAATCAATCATGGAAGCCAGAATGTGTTTTGAGTTTTAACACGGGTTGGCGGATATTAGTAATTTTTATCCCTCGCCTCTGGCTCGGGATAAAATAATAATATCCGCCAATCCATGCTAAAACTCCAAGCACATTCTGGCTTCCATGATTTATTTCTTAAGTATATAATTACTAGATATATATAAAGAGCTGTTTGACAAACACATTTTGAACCGACAATAATTGATCTGAAGATGTATTCGCGTTCGATGAAACAAACTTTCTAGCATAAATGGATTTTAAAGTAAATATGAAATGTTCTATACAAAATTTGCAGACCCAAATATTGCAAGACACCATTTTTAGCAAGTTTAATTTTGTCCCTATTGACAAGCTCATGCTCATAATCGTTTTGGTATGTAAATCACATTACATATACTGCTTGATAATCCTGGACAATCATATGTCTGTTCTGTGTTCCTATAGAATTTCAACCAAAGATGAAAAACTGGATCTTCCATCACGCTCAAGTGTCCTGTCAAACAACCTTATACTGATTGGTCTGGAAACTACTCTACTGCAAATCAAGAGAAGCAGTGATAATCAAATAAGACCAAATAAGATGCATTCGGTCTTTCCGAGTTGTCCATTAAGCTTTTTGTCCACTTCCCAACTCTAGTTATTTACCTATTTTTTCTGTTTTGTGAGAGAGGAAAATAGTGATTACGTCGGCATGCAACAGAAGCCTCTAGTCGGAGTTGATGTTTATCGACATATCATTAACATACAAATGTAGCAAAGAAAGAGTAAAGGTGCTAAAATACGTATTTGTGGTACACCACATTTGATTTCATGTAGTCATATTCAATGCAGTTTATATTTGCTGACGAATTGCTTTCTTCCCATATTACTATTGACAAATTGATTCTCTTTTATTTTTGGTTATTTGCCCTCGGTATGACAGTGGCGGCATAAGTTATGAACGACTTCATGATATCCCGTCTGCTATTGCGTGGTTTTTTTGGGTTTTTTTTTTCTCTTTCTTGTCCCTAAGCTCAACTCATCTAGTAGTATTCAGTTAACTTACTAACTTTCTTTCTTTTCCATTCATATATTTTTGTTCTTTTGTAGACATAATTAGCCGCTTGAATATTTTCCAAATCTATCTATGGTGTACATTATCTGGGATAATGCTAGAGATATATTGCTAGTTCAGTTTATATAATCTTAAAATCTATCCATTTTAGGGGAGATGGTATATTAATTGAAGGAGCTGTTAAAAAACGATCACATGTATCCATAAACACAGGAAGTGGAGCAAAGGTATGTGTACAGGATAAAAAAACAAGCACACGTGTTAGATATTGACATATATAACATGTACCCTATATCAAATTATTATTAGCTCGATTATTTGGTTTTTTTCTCTATATTTCTCATACTTCCTCACTTGTAGTTACTCTGTGTTTATCTTATAATCCTGATGTAGGTACTCTGTGTTTGGTAGAAGACTTCATACGTTTGTTAACTTGTGTTTAATCCATTTTGTCTGTTTAACTGGTACAAATAATATGGTTAAATTAAACTGTATAATTTATCTCTAACAATCCTGACGTAATTGTTCTTTGTTTGTCGTATAATGCTAACTTAAGTTCATTTTTAAATATTCACCTTTTCGAAATAATAATAGAATGGACTGTGTACTCAACGACCGTCCACAGGATTTGTTCCCACACAGCGAAATTAACAGCAGAAATTATTTTAGGCAAGATCCCATTTACCATCATGGACCAGTCAATTATGGCAAAGACATACTTTTCTCAGACGAATCCCGGTTCTGTATCTCCAATGCGGATGGTCGAAAAATGGTTAGAAGAGGTGAAAATGGAAGACTTGATGTTGTATTAAAGAGAATGAGCAATGGGATATACATGTAGTACATGTTATGATTTGAGCTGCTGTATCATTTCCCTACAATTCTCAAACTGATCTAAAACATTATTTCGCCAATGCTCCACAACTGTGTTGCCTGTATCACCACAAGTTGTACGAAGTACTGAATTTTGAAATCAATGGTATTTTTGTTTGAACAGTACTGTAACGTCACAGGAAACAGACTTGGCTCCGATAATGACCTGCTCAGTTTAAGTATTTCAACATATTTATACTTTTTGTCGCTATATTAATTAAAATTAAATTTCTGTAAAAGTCCGTGGTGTGTTTCTTATGACGGTCAGTATATTTAAGTTTGACGCAACTCTGGAAGTTGTAGTCATTCCGACCGTTTTAGTTGACTTTTGAAAGGGTGACGCAGAGTATAGACATTTCGATTTATTCGAACACATTATTCTGAGTCTTGCACTTTAATGCTACATGTACGTCCTTAGCAAAGAAGCAGCAATGACTTTGGCTTGTCTCAATATCCGAGCGAACTCGCGATTTCCTATACTCTTGACCCACTTTTTCTATGATGTAATATGGTTAATGTTCTAATATTGTCTCCGAAGTATCAAACATGATTGTACATGAAAGAAAACTATTCATTCGATACAAACAAAAACCCAAAGAGGAAGCATTTTAACGACATCAATCTCTTACAAAAACTGGGTTTAGGCAGATTATTTAAAAGTGTTATAACCATTTCCCCTTTCACAGTAGTAACACCAGTTTTCAGATATAGGAAATGGAATAAAAGAGTTTGTCATGTCATATCTGTGTCAAATACTTCACAGAAAGATAAACGTAATATACTTGTGAATTCACATGTACCAGATAATTTTTTGTTATGTCAGATATTATTAATGGCGGAAGACCGGAAGCAAAAACATACAGAATGTATGAGCACAAGAAACCCTAAAAGCACCAATATATATCCTAATATACTGAATCTTCACTGGCAAGTTGTGATTTTTGTAAGATTTTGTAGGTTGGGTTTTTTTTTTTATCAAACAGGTGGTTGAACCGTGAATACTAGTAATGATCATAATCTAGTAAATGTTTAGGGATAAACTTATTTTCTATAGAATTTGTTTTTATTGTTAAACCTTGATCTATAAGAAATAAACATTATGCTATAAAATATTCCGAACTTCATGTACACATGTCTTCCGAATCGATCTTCTTTTTATGTAGCTAACGGAAGACATTTGGGATCTTCATTGTTATAAAAGCCTGTCTTGATTGTGTGAACGCACTAAAAGGTCATTATGCATTCTTTATTTGGTAATTAATATAACTGAAGTGTCTGTCCATTTACCAATTTGTAAACTAACGTCGTGTTTAGTTATGTCTCTATATTTTAATGATACAAGATTTGTCGATACCATCTGTCTGAAAATTAGCCTTCTCCTTTTACAAATTATACATCACACAACATCGATATATAAAAAGACATTACAAGCCTTGTCAGTAACGATTCAATACTTATTGCCCAATCTAGCGGGCCAATATAAAACCAGTAATGACAGTTTTGTAGTCTATCATTTCCTTAGACAAATTATTTGCATGGAGTTATATGATGTGAAACGAAAATAACACATTTTGTATATCATTTGGTAACTTTTATTTCCTTGTTGCTTATATAATCGATGACCAAAGAATGAACAATTGGTTTTGAATTGTATCAAAGACAGAATTTAGTCATTCGGAAAAAGACTATTTCTTTGTTATAGGTCAAGTAGAAATAAAATGTAATATTACGACTTGAAATAAATCGGAAAGGACATCACTAAGTAATGGTAATTCATTGGAAAACTCATTCCAAAGTGGAAATGAAGACAAATGATGCATACTAGAACGACTTGTAAAGTTGTATACGTTTTATATAGATGGGAAATGAAAGACTAAATACCAATATATTAGACACCAAAACATATTACAATTGACTGTTTAGTAATCCGTCTTGTTTATTTACATGAACACGAATAGGACACGACAACAAGTTGTATATTTTCATCGTAAGTACCCTTGACGATTGATGGGATAGTGGCAATTTAGCTTGAGGACCAATATGAAAGTACCATTTGGCTCTCCACAATATAAGATAAAATATCTTGGTTTTTACTACCGTTAACTTGAGTAATCTAGTCTATCGCTATTCAAGAATATATATAGTATATTAAGCACTCGCAACAATACAATAACGAACACAACGGTGTCTGAAATGGCCATGATTGAACCCACTGACATCTGCTTTTGAACTGATGCAACTGTGGGTTTGCAGTATCAATTTTTTGCATGTGTTATTTTGAAAGCCTAATTAAAAACAAGTGATGAAGTATATTTTCATATGACGCCTGTGTAGCTTAATCCACAACTTCCATGTCTAACTTAACCTTGTGATCTACACTCCTACTTCTCCTATAATATGGCGACTTTTTTTAATTAGCATGCTCAATTGCTACCAGCCATATATTGTCACATCGATTGGGGAATTAATTTGTTATGGACATTTCATTTTGTTATATTGGAACTCAGTGGGAACATTGCTCTCAAAATATAGATTTTTTTTTGGCTTTATGTTGAATTCATGGAAAAATGTTTATCACAAAGTCATGAGACTGACTGTTTCAAATATGCCTCCGCTTAAAGGAGTGTCTGTTGATACTGCGAGAAGTATGAATACGCTTAGTTAACATTCCATCTAACGGAATGTAAATGTTCTCTTTAATTTCATATACATTGCACATTTAAGAATGCTTATAACAGCTCATTATGAGTGGGTTTTTTTAGTTCCGGTTCCAATTATATCCGCTATGCTTTACTTATTTTAGAACAAGCTTATGTAATTGCCACATTCCATAGCAGACCACATCGGCAGTGTCATGATTAGCATGCTCACCTCGAGTGTGGAATCTCGTGGGTTCGCGTCTCGGTCTGGTCAAACCAAAGACTATAAAAGTAGTATTTGCTGCTTCTCCACTAGACCCGCTGTATTAAGGGGTAAGAGCAACAATTGGTAGGCTCAGAATCACGATAATGTGTCAGATTGGAGCGATATTTCTACCCATGGGCTGCTATTTCGGTGAGCTGGTAACATAAAAATCAAAATAAGCATGTTGGTCTAGTACAAAGTGGATATCATCATCATCATCTCATCAAATGTAACCTATTATCACCATGATATAGCTGAGGCATTGCTCATTAAACAACAATCACTCACTCATTCACTCATTCCATGGCTACCCTTTCTCCCACTTGCTTTTTTCTACATTTTCTGAGTTCACTTCCAGTTTGTAGTTGGTTCGTGTTGCTCCATCTTTAGTTTTCTGTGTAGTGTTTTGTAGATCGTTGTTTGTTTTAGTGGGGTTCGTGTTGCTCCATCTTTAGTTTTCTGTGTATTGTTTTGTAGATCATTGTTTGTTTTTAGTGGGGTTCGTGTTACTCGATCTTTAGTTTTATGTATAGTGTTTTATAGATCATTGTTTGTTTTAGTGTGGTTCGTGTTGCTCCATCTTTAGTTTTCTGTGTATTGTTTTGTAGATCATTGTTTGTTTTTAGTGGGGTTCGTGTTACTCGATCTTTAGTTTTATGTATAGTGTTTTATAGATCATTGTTTGTTTTAGTGGTGTTCGTGTTGCTCCATCTTCAGTTTTCTGTGTAGCGTTTTGTAGATCATTGTTTGTTTTTAGTGGGGTTCGTGTTACTCGATCTTTAGTTTTATGTATAGTGTTGTATAGATCATTGTTTGTTTTAGTGGGGTTCGTGTTGCTCCATCTTTAGTTTTCTGTGTAGTGTTGTGTAGATCGTTGTTTGTTTTAGTGGGGTTCGTGTTACTCCATCTTTAGTGTTATGTGTAGTGTGTTGTAGATCATTGTTTGTTTTAGTGG